>JAFBJY010001189.1:0-28570 GCA_016801885.1 Toxotes chatareus | reverse complement strand
AAAACTCTGCGAAATGCTTCTTCTATGTAAAATAGTGTTTCCATGCTGGAAACAGTCTTATTTTGACGCCAGCAGCACATTTGATACAAAGCTGTCATTTCAGCTCAAACGGTAAAATTTCACCGTTCCTGGCCATATGAGACTGTTTTTCACAGCGTGTGCCCTGAAAATGCCACACAGTACAAATCACAGAAACATACTTGAAAACTCTGCAAAATGCTTCTTCTATCAAAATAGTGTTTCCATGCTGGAAACAGTCTTATTTTGACGCCAGCAACATATTTTAGAAACACCGTTCATTTCAGCACTAACTGACTGAAACTTGCTGTTTTAAGCGTTTCCAGCCATTCTCTGTGTGTCTGGGACACACAGCGTGCCCTGAAAATGCCACACAGTACAAATCACAGAAACATACTTGAAAACTCTGCGAAATGCTTCTTCTAATGTAAAATAGTGTTTCCATGCTGGAAACAGTCTTATTTTGACGCCAGCAGCACATTTGATACAAAGCTGTCATTTCAGCTCAAACGGTAAAATTTCACCGTTCCTGGCCATATGAGACTGTTTTTCACAGCGTTTGCCCTGAAAATGCCACACACTGCAAATCACAGAAACATACTTGAAAACTCTGCAAAATGCTTCTTCTAATGTAAAATAGTGTTTCCATGCTGGAAACAGTCTTATTTTGACGCCAGCAACATATTTTAGAAACACCGTTCATTTCAGCACTAACTGACTGAAACTTGCCGTTTTAAGCGTTTCCAGCCATATTGAGTGTGTTCTGACACAGCGTGTGCCCTGAAAATGCCACACAGTACAAATCACAGAAACATACTTGAAAACTCTGCGAAATGCTTCTTCTAATGTAAAATAGTGTTTCCATGCTGGAAACAGTCTTATTTTGACGCCAGCAGCACATTTGATACAAAGCTGTCATTTCAGCTCAAACGGTAAAATTTCACCGTTCCTGGCCATATGAGACTGTTGTTCACACACAGCGTGTGCCCTGAAAATGCCACACAGTACAAATCACAGAAACATACTTGAAAACTCTGCGAAATGCTTCTTCTAATGTAAAATAGTGTTTCCATGCTGGAAACAGTCTTATTTTGACGCCAGCAGCACATTTGATACAAAGCTGTCATTTCAGCTCAAACGGTAAAATTTCACCGTTCCTGGCCATATGAGACTGTTTTTCACAACGTTTGCCCTGAAAATGCCAGGTACAGTACAAATCAAAGAAACATACTTGAAAACTCTGCGAAATGCTTCTTCTATCGTAAAATAGTGTTTCCATGCTGGAAACAGTCTTATTTTGACGCCAGCAACATATTTTAGAAACACCGTTCATTTCAGCACTAACGGACTGAAACTTGCCGTTTTAAGCGTTTCCAGCCATTCTCTGTGTGTCTGGGACACAGCGTGTGCCCTGAAAATGCCACACAGTACAAATCACAGAAACATACTTGAAAACTCTGCGAAATGCTTCTTCTAATGTAAAATAGTGTTTCCATGCTGGAAACAGTCTTATTTTGACGCCAGCAGCACATTTGATACAAAGCTGTCATTTCAGCTCAAACGGTAAAATTTCACCGTTCCTGGCCATATGAGACTGTTTTTCCACAGCGTGTGCCCTGAAAATGCCACACAGTACAAATCACAGAAACATACTTGAAAACTCTGCAAAATGCTTCTTCTATCGTAAAATAGTGTTTCCATGCTGGAAACAGTCTTATTTTGACGCCAGCAACATATTTTAGAAACACCGTTCATTTCAGCACTAACTGACTGAAACTTGCCGTTTTAAGCGTTTCCAGCCATTCTCTGTGTGTTCAGACACAGCGTGTGCCCTGAAAATGCCACACAGTACAAATCACAGAAACATACTTGAAAACTCTGCGAAATGCTTCTTCTAATGTAAAATAGTGTTTCCATGCTGGAAACAGTCTTATTTTGACGCCAGCAGCACATTTGATACAAAGCTGTCATTTCAGCTCAAACGGTAAAATTTCACCGTTCCTGGCCATATGAGACTGTTTTTTCACAGCGTGTGCCCTGAAAATGCCACACAGTACAAATCACAGAAACATACTTGAAAACTCTGCGAAATGCTTCTTCTAATGTAAAATAGTGTTTCCATGCTGGAAACAGTCTTATTTTGACGCCAGCAACATATTTTAGAAACACCGTTCATTTCAGCACTAACTGACTGAAACTTGCCGTTTTAAGCGTTTCCAGCCATTCTCTGTGTGTTCACACAGCGTGCGTGAAAATGCCCTGAAAATGCCACACAGTACAAATCACAGAAACATACTTGAAAACTCTGCGAAATGCTTCTTCTAATGTAAAATAGTGTTTCCATGCTGGAAACAGTCTTATTTTGACGCCAGCAGCACATTTGATACAAAGCTGTCATTTCAGCTCAAACGGTAAAATTTCACCGTTCCTGGCCATATGAGACTGTTTTTCACAGCGTGCCCCTGAAAATGCCACACAGTACAAATCACAGAAACATACTTGAAAACTCTGCAAAATGCTTCTTCTAATGTAAAATAGTGTTTCCATGCTGGAAACAGTCTTATTTTGACGCCAGCAACATATTTTAGAAACACCGTTCATTTCAGCACTAACTGACTGAAACTTGCCGTTTTATGCGTTTCCAGCCATTCTCTGTGTGTTCAGGGACACAGCGTGTGCCCTGAAAATGCCACACAGTACAAATCACAGAAACATACTTGAAAACTCTGCGAAATGCTTCTTCTAATGTAAAATAGTGTTTCCATGCTGGAAACAGTCTTATTTTGACGCCAGCAGCACATTTGATACAAAGCTGTCATTTCAGCTCAAACGTTAAAATTTCACCGTTCCTGGCCATATGAGACTGTTTTTCACAGCGTGTGCCCTGAAAATGCCACACAGTACAAATCACAGAAACATACTTGAAAACTCTGCGAAATGCTTCTTCTATGTAAAATAGTGTTTCCATGCTGGAAACAGTCTTATTTTGACGCCAGCAACATATTTTAGAAACACCGTTCATTTCAGCACTAACTGACTGAAACTTGCCGTTTTAAGCGTTTCCAGCCATTCTCTGTGTGTTCAGACACAGCGTGTGCCCTGAAAATGCCACACAGTACAAATCACAGAAACATACTTGAAAACTCTGCGAAATGCTTCTTCTAATGTAAAATAGTGTTTCCATGCTGGAAACAGTCTTATTTTGACGCCAGCAGCACATTTGATACAAAGCTGTCATTTCAGCTCAAACGGTAAAATTTCACCGTTCCTGGCCATATGAGACTGTTTTTCACAACGTTTGCCCTGAAAATGCCACACAGTACAAATCACAGAAACATACTTGAAAACTCTGCGAAATGCTTCTTCTATCGTAAAATAGTGTTTCCATGCTGGAAACAGTCTTATTTTGACGCCAGCAACATATTTTAGACACACTGTTCATTTCAGCACTAACTGACTGAAACTTCACCGTTTTAAGCGTTTCCAGCCATTCTCTGTGTGTTCAGACACAGCGTGTGCCCTGAAAATGCCACACAGTACAAATCACAGAAACATACTTGAAAACTCTGCGAAATGCTTCTTCTAATGTAAAATAGTGTTTCCATGCTGGAAACAGTCTTATTTTGACGCCAGCAGCACATTTGATACAAAGCTGTCATTTCAGCTCAAACGGTAAAATTTCACCGTTCCTGGCCATATGAGACTGTTTTTCATTCTTTGTGAAAGTGCCAGGTACTTGACAGAAACACACGGCGTGTGCCCTGAAAATGCCACACAGTACAAATCACAGAAACATACTTGAAAACTCTGCGAAATGCTTCTTCTATCATGTAAAATAGTGTTTCCATGCTGGAAACAGTCTTATTTTGACGCCAGCAGCACATTTGATACAAAGCTGTCATTTCAGCTCAAACGGTAAAATTTCACCGTTCCTGGCCATATGAGACTGTTTTTCAGCACAGCGTGTGCCCTGAAAATGCCACACAGTACAAATCACAGAAACATACTTGAAAACTCTGCGAAATGCTTCTTCTAATGTAAAATAGTGTTTCCATGCTGGAAACAGTCTTATTTTGACGCCAGCAACATATTTTAGAAACACCGTTCATTTCAGCACTAACTGACTGAAACTTGCTGTTTTAAGCGTTTCCAGCCATTCTCTGTGTGTTCAGACACAGCGTGTGCCCTGAAAATGCCACACAGTACAAATCACAGAAACATACTTGAAAACTCTGCGAAATGCTTCTTCTATCGTAAAATAGTGTTTCCATGCTGGAAACAGTCTTATTTTGACGCCAGCAGCACATTTGATACAAAGCTGTCATTTCAGCTCAAACGGTAAAATTTCACCGTTCCTGGCCATATGAGACTGTTTTTCACAGCGTGTGCCCTGAAAATGCCACACACTACAAATCACAGAAACATACTTGAAAACTCTGCGAAATGCTTCTTCTAATCGTAAAATAGTGTTTCCATGCTGGAAACAGTCTTATTTTGACGCCAGCAACATATTTTAGAACACACCGTTCATTTCAGCACTAACTGACTGAAACTTGCCGTTTTAAGCGTTTCCAGCCATTCTCTGTGTGTTCAGACACAGCGTGTGCCCTGAAAATGCCACACAGTACAAATCACAGAAACATACTTGAAAACTCTGCGAAATGCTTCTTCTAATGTAAAATAGTGTTTCCATGCTGGAAACAGTCTTATTTTGACGCCAGCAGCACATTTGATACAAAGCTGTCATTTCAGCTCAAACGGTAAAATTTCACCGTTCCTGGCCATATGAGACTGTTTTTCACAGCGTGTGCCCTGAAAATGCCACACAGTACAAATCACAGAAACATACTTGAAAACTCTGCGAAATGCTTCTTCTAATGTAAAATAGTGTTTCCATGCTGGAAACAGTCTTATTTTGACGCCAGCAACATATTTTAGACACACCGTTCATTTCAGCACTAACTGACTGAAACTTGCACCGTTCGTTTCCAGCCATTCTCTGTGTGTTCAGACACAGCGTGTGCCCTGAAAATGCCACACAGTACAAATCACAGAAACATACTTGAAAACTCTGCGAAATGCTTCTTCTATCGTAAAATAGTGTTTCCATGCTGGAAACAGTCTTATTTTGACGCCAGCAGCACATTTGATACAAAGCTGTCATTTCAGCTCAAACGGTAAAATTTCACCGTTCCTGGCCATATGAGACTGTTTTTCCACAGCGTGTGCCCTGAAAATGCCACACACTACAAATCAAAGAAACATACTTGAAAAACTCTGCGAAATGCTTCTTCTAATGTAAAATAGTGTTTCCATGCTGGAAACAGTCTTATTTTGACGCCAGCAACATATTTTAGACACACCGTTCATTTCAGCACTAACTGACTGAAACTTGTTTTAAGCCATTTGAGCCATTCTCTGTGTGTTCAGACACAGCGTGTGCCCTGAAAATGCCACACAGTACAAATCACAGAAACATACTTGAAAACTCTGCGAAATGCTTCTTCTAATGTAAAATAGTGTTTCCATGCTGGAAACAGTCTTATTTTGACGCCAGCAGCACATTTGATACAAAGCTGTCATTTCAGCTCAAACGGTAAAATTTCACCGTTCCTGGCCATATGAGACTGTTTTTCACAGCGTGTGCCCTGAAAATGCCACACAGTACAAATCACAGAAACATACTTGAAAAACTCTGCGAAATGCTTCTTCTAATGTAAAATAGTGTTTCCATGCTGGAAACAGTCTTATTTTGACGCCAGCAGCACATTTGATACAAAGCTGTCATTTCAGCTCAAACGGTAAAATTTCACCGTTCCTGGCCATATGAGACTGTGTTTCACACACAGCGTGCCCTGAAAATGCCACACAGTACAAATCACAGAAACATACTTGAAAAACTCTGCGAAATGCTTCTTCTATGTAAAATAGTGTTTCCATGCTGGAAACAGTCTTATTTTGACGCCAGCAGCATATTTGATACAAAGCTGTTCATTTCAGCTCAAACGGTAAAATTGCCACGTTTTAAGCGTTCCTGGCCATTCTGAGACTGTTCAGACACAGCGTGTGCCCTGAAAATGCCACACAGTACAAATCACAGAAACATACTTGAAAAACTCTGCGAAATGCTTCTTCTAATGTAAAATAGTGTTTCCATGCTGGAAACAGTCTTATTTTGACGCCAGCAGCACATTTGATACAAAGCTGTCATTTCAGCTCAAACGGTAAAATTTCACCGTTCCTGGCCATATGAGACTGTTTTTCACAACGCGTGTGCCCTGAAAATGCCACACAGTACAAATCACAGAAACATACTTGAAAACTCTGCGAAATGCTTCTTCTAATGTAAAATAGTGTTTCCATGCTGGAAACAGTCTTATTTTGACGCCAGCAACATATTTTAGACACACTGTTCATTTCAGCACTAACTGACTGAAACTTGCTGTTTTAAGCGTTTCCAGCCATTCTCTGTGTGTTCAGACACAGCGTGTGCCCTGAAAATGCCACACAGTACAAATCACAGAAACATACTTGAAAACTCTGCGAAATGCTTCTTCTAATGTAAAATAGTGTTTCCATGCTGGAAACAGTCTTATTTTGACGCCAGCAGCACATTTGATACAAAGCTGTCATTTCAGCTCAAACGGTAAAATTTCACCGTTCCTGGCCATATGAGACTGTTTTTCACAGCGTGTGCCCTGAAAATGCCACACAGTACAAATCACAGAAACATACTTGAAAACTCTGCAAAATGCTTCTTCTATCGTAAAATAGTGTTTCCATGCTGGAAACAGTCTTATTTTGACGCCAGCAACATATTTTAGAAACACCGTTCATTTCAGCACTAACTGACTGAAACTTGCACCGTTAAGCGTTTCCAGCCATTCTCTGTGTGTTTCAGACACAGCGTGTGCCCTGAAAATGCCACACAGTACAAATCACAGAAACATACTTGAAAACTCTGCGAAATGCTTCTTCTAATGTAAAATAGTGTTTCCATGCTGGAAACAGTCTTATTTTGACGCCAGCAGCACATTTGATACAAAGCTGTCATTTCAGCTCAAACGGTAAAATTTCACCGTTCCTGGCCATATGAGACTGTTTTTTCACAACGTTTGCCCTGAAAATGCCACACACTACAAATCACAGAAACATACTTGAAAACTCTGCAAAATGCTTCTTCTATCGTAAAATAGTGTTTCCATGCTGGAAACAGTCTTATTTTGACGCCAGCAACATATTTTAGAAACACCGTGTCATTTCAGCACTAACTGACTGAAACTTGCCGTTTTAAGCGTTTCCAGCCATTCTCTGTGTGTTCAGACACAGCGTGTGCCCTGAAAATGCCACACAGTACAAATCACAGAAACATACTTGAAAACTCTGCGAAATGCTTCTTCTAATGTAAAATAGTGTTTCCATGCTGGAAACAGTCTTATTTTGACGCCAGCAGCACATTTGATACAAAGCTGTCATTTCAGCTCAAACGGTAAAATTTCACCGTTCCTGGCCATATGAGACTGTTTTTCACAGCGTGTGCCCTGAAAATGCCACACACTACAAATCACAGAAACATACTTGAAAAACTCTGCGAAATGCTTCTTCTATCGTAAAATAGTGTTTCCATGCTGGAAACAGTCTTATTTTGACGCCAGCAACATATTTTAGACACACCGTTCATTTCAGCACTAACTGACTGAAACTTGCTGTTTTAAGCGTTTCCAGCCATTCTCTGTGTGTTCAGACACAGCGTGTGCCCTGAAAATGCCACACAGTACAAATCACAGAAACATACTTGAAAACTCTGCGAAATGCTTCTTCTAATGTAAAATAGTGTTTCCATGCTGGAAACAGTCTTATTTTGACGCCAGCAGCACATTTGATACAAAGCTGTCATTTCAGCTCAAACGGTAAAATTTCACCGTTCCTGGCCATATGAGACTGTTTTTCACAACGTGTGCCCTGAAAAATGCCACACAGTACAAATCACAGAAACATACTTGAAAACTCTGCGAAATGCTTCTTCTAATGTAAAATAGTGTTTCCATGCTGGAAACAGTCTTATTTTGACGCCAGCAGCATATTTGATAGAAACACTGTTCATTTCAGCACAAACGGACTGAATTTCACCGTTCCTGGCCATATGAGACATTCTCTGTGTTTCAGACACAGCGTGTGCCCTGAAAATGCCACACAGTACAAATCACAGAAACATACTTGAAAACTCTGCGAAATGCTTCTTCTAATGTAAAATAGTGTTTCCATGCTGGAAACAGTCTTATTTTGACGCCAGCAGCACATTTGATACAAAGCTGTCATTTCAGCTCAAACGGTAAAATTTCACCGTTCCTGGCCATATGAGACTGTTTTTCACAACGTGTGCCCTGAAAATGCCACACAGTACAAATCACAGAAACATACTTGAAAACTCTGCGAAATGCTTCTTCTAATGTAAAATAGTGTTTCCATGCTGGAAACAGTCTTATTTTGACGCCAGCAACATATTTTAGAAACACCGTTCATTTCAGCACTAACTGACTGAAACTTGCCGTTTTAAGCGTTTCCAGCCATTCTCTGTGTGTTCAGACACAGCGTGTGCCCTGAAAATGCCACACAGTACAAATCACAGAAACATACTTGAAAACTCTGCGAAATGCTTCTTCTAATGTAAAATAGTGTTTCCATGCTGGAAACAGTCTTATTTTGACGCCAGCAGCACATTTGATACAAAGCTGTCATTTCAGCTCAAACGGTAAAATTTCACCGTTCCTGGCCATATGAGACTGTTTTTCACAACGTGTGCCCTGAAAATGCCACACAGTACAAATCACAGAAACATACTTGAAAACTCTGCAAAATGCTTCTTCTAATGTAAAATAGTGTTTCCATGCTGGAAACAGTCTTATTTTGACGCCAGCAACATATTTTAGAAACACCGTTCATTTCAGCACTAACTGACTGAAACTTGCCGTTTTAAGCGTTTCCAGCCATTCTCTGTGTGTTCAGACACAGCGTGTGCCCTGAAAATGCCACACAGTACAAATCACAGAAACATACTTGAAAACTCTGCGAAATGCTTCTTCTAATGTAAAATAGTGTTTCCATGCTGGAAACAGTCTTATTTTGACGCCAGCAGCACATTTGATACAAAGCTGTCATTTCAGCTCAAACGGTAAAATTTCACCGTTCCTGGCCATATGAGACTGTTTTTCACAGCGTGTGCCCTGAAAATGCCACACAGTACAAATCACAGAAACATACTTGAAAACTCTGCGAAATGCTTCTTCTAATGTAAAATAGTGTTTCCATGCTGGAAACAGTCTTATTTTGACGCCAGCAACATATTTTAGATACACCGTTCATTTCAGCACTAACTGACTGAAACTTGCTGTTTTAAGCGTTTCCAGCCATTCTCTGTGTGTTCAGACACAGCGTGCCCTGAAAATGCCACACAGTACAAATCACAGAAACATACTTGAAAACTCTGCGAAATGCTTCTTCTAATGTAAAATAGTGTTTCCATGCTGGAAACAGTCTTATTTTGACGCCAGCAGCACATTTGATACAAAGCTGTCATTTCAGCTCAAACGGTAAAATTTCACCGTTCCTGGCCATATGAGACTGTTTTTCACAGCGTGCCCTGAAAATGCCACACAGTACAAATCACAGAAACATACTTGAAAACTCTGCGAAATGCTTCTTCTAATGTAAAATAGTGTTTCCATGCTGGAAACAGTCTTATTTTGACGCCAGCAGCACATTTGATACAAAGCTGTCATTTCAGCTCAAACGGTAAAATTTCACCGTTCCTGGCCATATGAGACTGTTTTTCACACACAGCGTGTGCCCTGAAAATGCCACACAGTACAAATCACAGAAACATACTTGAAAACTCTGCGAAATGCTTCTTCTAATGTAAAATAGTGTTTCCATGCTGGAAACAGTCTTATTTTGACGCCAGCAACATATTTTAGACACACCGTTCATTTCAGCACTAACTGACTGAAACTTGCTGTTTTAAGCGTTTCCAGCCATTCTCTGTGTGTTCAGACACAGCGTGTGCCCTGAAAATGCCACACAGTACAAATCACAGAAACATACTTGAAAACTCTGCGAAATGCTTCTTCTAATGTAAAATAGTGTTTCCATGCTGGAAACAGTCTTATTTTGACGCCAGCAGCACATTTGATACAAAGCTGTCATTTCAGCTCAAACGGTAAAATTTCACCGTTCCTGGCCATATGAGACTGTTTTTCACAGCGTGTGCCCTGAAAATGCCACACAGTACAAATCACAGAAACATACTTGAAAACTCTGCGAAATGCTTCTTCTAATGTAAAATAGTGTTTCCATGCTGGAAACAGTCTTATTTTGACGCCAGCAGCACATTTGATACAAAGCTGTCATTTCAGCTCAAACGGTAAAATTTCACCGTTCCTGGCCATATGAGACTGTTTTTCACAGCGCGTGTGCCCTGAAAATGCCACACAGTACAAATCACAGAAACATACTTGAAAACTCTGCGAAATGCTTCTTCTATCAAAAAATAGTGTTTCCATGCTGGAAACAGTCTTATTTTGACGCCAGCAACATATTTTAGAAACACCGTTCATTTCAGCACTAACTGACTGAAACTTGCTGTTTTAAGCGTTTCCAGCCATTCTCTGTGTGTTGGGACACAGCGTGTGCCCTGAAAATGCCACACAGTACAAATCACAGAAACATACTTGAAAACTCTGCGAAATGCTTCTTCTAATGTAAAATAGTGTTTCCATGCTGGAAACAGTCTTATTTTGACGCCAGCAGCACATTTGATACAAAGCTGTCATTTCAGCTCAAACGGTAAAATTTCACCGTTCCTGGCCATATGAGACTGTTTTTCACAGCGTGTGCCCTGAAAATGCCACACAGTACAAATCACAGAAACATACTTGAAAACTCTGCGAAATGCTTCTTCTATCGTAAAATAGTGTTTCCATGCTGGAAACAGTCTTATTTTGACGCCAGCAACATATTTTAGACACACCGTTCATTTCAGCACTAACTGACTGAAACTTGCCGTTTTAAGCGTTTCCAGCCATTCTCTGTGTGTTCAGACACAGCGTGTGCCCTGAAAATGCCACACAGTACAAATCACAGAAACATACTTGAAAACTCTGCGAAATGCTTCTTCTAATGTAAAATAGTGTTTCCATGCTGGAAACAGTCTTATTTTGACGCCAGCAGCACATTTGATACAAAGCTGTCATTTCAGCTCAAACGGTAAAATTTCACCGTTCCTGGCCATATGAGACTGTTTTTCACAGCGTGTGCCCCTGAAAATGCCACACAGTACAAATCACAGAAACATACTTGAAAACTCTGCGAAATGCTTCTTCTAATGTAAAATAGTGTTTCCATGCTGGAAACAGTCTTATTTTGACGCCAGCAACATATTTTAGACACACCGTTCATTTCAGCACTAACTGACTGAAACTTGCTGTTTTTAAGCTGCGTTCCAGCCATTCTCTGTGTGTTCAGACACAGCGTGTGCCCTGAAAATGCCACACAGTACAAATCACAGAAACATACTTGAAAACTCTGCGAAATGCTTCTTCTAATGTAAAATAGTGTTTCCATGCTGGAAACAGTCTTATTTTGACGCCAGCAGCACATTTGATACAAAGCTGTCATTTCAGCTCAAAACGGTAAAATTTCACCGTTCCTGGCCATATGAGACTGTTTTTCACAGCGTGTGCCCTGAAAATGCCACACAGTACAAATCACAGAAACATACTTGAAAACTCTGCGAAATGCTTCTTCTAATCAAAATAGTGTTTCCATGCTGGAAACAGTCTTATTTTGACGCCAGCAGCACATTTGATACAAAGCTGTCATTTCAGCTCAAACGGTAAAATTTCACCGTTCCTGGCCATATGAGACTGTTTTTTCAGACACACGTGTGCCCTGAAAATGCCACACAGTACAAATCACAGAAACATACTTGAAAACTCTGCGAAATGCTTCTTCTAATGTAAAAAATAGTGTTTCCATGCTGGAAACAGTCTTATTTTGACGCCAGCAGCACATTTGATACAAAGCTGTCATTTCAGCTCAAACGGTAAAATTTCACCGTTCCTGGCCATATGAGACTGTTTTTCACAGCGTGTGCCCTGAAAATGCCACACAGTACAAATCACAGAAACATACTTGAAAAACTCTGCGAAATGCTTCTTCTAATGTAAAATAGTGTTTCCATGCTGGAAACAGTCTTATTTTGACGCCAGCAACATATTTTAGATACACCGTTCATTTCAGCACTAACTGACTGAAACTTGCACGTTTCCAGCCATTCTCTGTGTGTTCAGACACAGCGTGTGCCCTGAAAATGCCACACAGTACAAATCACAGAAACATACTTGAAAACTCTGCGAAATGCTTCTTCTAATGTAAAATAGTGTTTCCATGCTGGAAACAGTCTTATTTTGACGCCAGCAGCACATTTGATACAAAGCTGTCATTTCAGCTCAAACGGTAAAATTTCACCGTTCCTGGCCATATGAGACTGTTTTTCACAGCGTGTGCCCTGAAAATGCCACACAGTACAAATCACAGAAACATACTTGAAAACTCTGCGAAATGCTTCTTCTAATGTAAAATAGTGTTTCCATGCTGGAAACAGTCTTATTTTGACGCCAGCAGCATATTTGATACAAAGCTGTCATTTCAGCTCAAACGGTAAAATTTCACCGTTCCTGGCCATATGAGACTGTTTTTCACAGCAGCGTGCCCCTGAAAATGCCACACAGTACAAATCACAGAAACATACTTGAAAACTCTGCGAAATGCTTCTTCTATCGTAAAATAGTGTTTCCATGCTGGAAACAGTCTTATTTTGACGCCAGCAACATATTTTAGACAAAGCCGTTCATTTCAGCACTAACTGACTGAAACTTGCAAGCGTTTCCAGCCATTCTGAGTGTGTTCAGACACAGCGTGTGCCCTGAAAATGCCACACAGTACAAATCACAGAAACATACTTGAAAACTCTGCGAAATGCTTCTTCTAATGTAAAATAGTGTTTCCATGCTGGAAACAGTCTTATTTTGACGCCAGCAGCACATTTGATACAAAGCTGTCATTTCAGCTCAAACGGTAAAATTTCACCGTTCCTGGCCATATGAGACTGTTTTTCACAGCGTGTGCCCTGAAAATGCCACACAGTACAAATCACAGAAACATACTTGAAAACTCTGCGAAATGCTTCTTCTAATGTAAAATAGTGTTTCCATGCTGGAAACAGTCTTATTTTGACGCCAGCAGCACATTTGATACAAAGCTGTCATTTCAGCTCAAACGGTAAAATTTCACCGTTCCTGGCCATATGAGACTGTTTTTCACAGCGTGTGCCCTGAAAATGCCACACAGTACAAAAAACAGAAACATACTTGAAAACTCTGCAAAATGCTTCTTCTATCGTAAAATAGTGTTTCCATGCTGGAAACAGTCTTATTTTGACGCCAGCAACATATTTTCGATAGAAACACCGTTCATTTCAGCACTAACTGACTGAAACTTGCCGCTTTAAGCGTTTCCAGCCATTCTCTGTGTGTTCTGACACAGCGTGCAGCCCTGAAAATGCCACACAGTACAAATCACAGAAACATACTTGAAAAACTCTGCGAAATGCTTCTTCTAATGTAAAATAGTGTTTCCATGCTGGAAACAGTCTTATTTTGACGCCAGCAGCACATTTGATACAAAGCTGTCATTTCAGCTCAAACGGTAAAATTTCACCGTTCCTGGCCATATGAGACTGTTTTTCACAACGCGTGCCCTGAAAATGCCACACAGTACAAATCACAGAAACATACTTGAAAACTCTGCGAAATGCTTCTTCTATCAAAATAGTGTTTCCATGCTGGAAACAGTCTTATTTTGACGCCAGCAACATATTTTAGACACACCGTTCATTTCAGCACTAACTGACTGAAACTTGCCACTTTAAGCTGCTTTCCAGCCATTCTCTGTGTGTTCAGACACACAGCGTGTGCCCTGAAAATGCCACACAGTACAAATCACAGAAACATACTTGAAAACTCTGCGAAATGCTTCTTCTAATGTAAAATAGTGTTTCCATGCTGGAAACAGTCTTATTTTGACGCCAGCAGCACATTTGATACAAAGCTGTCATTTCAGCTCAAACGGTAAAATTTCACCGTTCCTGGCCATATGAGACTGTTTTTCACAACGCTGTGCCCTGAAAATGCCACACAGTACAAATCACAGAAACATACTTGAAAACTCTGCAAAATTCTTCTAATGTAAAATAGTGTTTCCATGCTGGAAACAGTCTTATTTTGACGCCAGCAGCACATTTGATACAAAGCTGTCATTTCAGCTCAAACGGTAAAAAACTTCACCGCTCCTGGCCATATGAGATTCTGTTTTTCAGACACAGCGTGTGCCCTGAAAATGCCACACAGTACAAATCACAGAAACATACTTGAAAACTCTGCGAAATGCTTCTTCTAATGTAAAATAGTTTTCATGCTGGAAACAGTCTTATTTTGACGCCAGCAGCACATTTGATACAAAGCTGTCATTTCAGCTCAAACGGTAAAATTTCACCGTTCCTGGCCATATGAGACTGTTTTTCACAGCGTGTGCCCTGAAAATGCCACACAGTACAAATCACAGAAACATACTTGAAAACTCTGCAAAATGCTTCTTCTAATCAAAATAGTGTTTCCATGCTGGAAACAGTCTTATTTTGACGCCAGCAACATATTTTAGACACACTGTTCATTTCAGCACTAACTGACTGAAACTTCACCGTTTTAAGCCATATGCCATTCTGTGTGTGTTCAGACACAGCGTGTGCCCTGAAAATGCCACACAGTACAAATCACAGAAACATACTTGAAAACTCTGCGAAATGCTTCTTCTAATGTAAAATAGTGTTTCCATGCTGGAAACAGTCTTATTTTGACGCCAGCAGCACATTTGATACAAAGCTGTCATTTCAGCTCAAACGGTAAAATTTCACCGTTCCTGGCCATATGAGACTGTTTTTCACAGCGTTTGCCCTGAAAATGCCACACAGTACAAATCACAGAAACATACTTGAAAACTCTGCAAAATGCTTCTTCTATCGTAAAATAGTGTTTCCATGCTGGAAACAGTCTTATTTTGACGCCAGCAACATATTTTAGACACACCGTTCATTTCAGCACTAACTGACTGAAACTTGCCGCTTTAAGCGTTTCCAGCCATTCTCTGTGTGTTCAGACACAGCGTGTGCCCTGAAAATGCCACACAGTACAAATCACAGAAACATACTTGAAAACTCTGCGAAATGCTTCTTCTAATGTAAAATAGTGTTTCCATGCTGGAAACAGTCTTATTTTGACGCCAGCAGCACATTTGATACAAAGCTGTCATTTCAGCTCAAACGGTAAAATTTCACCGTTCCTGGCCATATGAGACTGTTTTTCACACACAGCGTGTGCCCTGAAAATGCCACACACACAAAATCACAGAAACATACTTGAAAACTCTGCGAAAATGCTTCTTCTAATGTAAAATAGTGTTTCCATGCTGGAAACAGTCTTATTTTGACGCCAGCAGCACATTTGATACAAAGCTGTCATTTCAGCTCAAACGGTAAAATTTCACCGTTCCTGGCCATATGAGACTGTTTTTCACAACGTGTGCCCTGAAAATGCCAGGTACTGTACAAATCACAGAAACATACTTGAAAACTCTGCAAAATGCTTCTTCTAATGTAAAATAGTGTTTCCATGCTGGAAACAGTCTTATTTTGACGCCAGCAACATATTTTAGACACACTGTTCATTTCAGCACTAACTGACTGAAATTTCACCCGCTTTAAGCGTTTCCAGCCATTCTCTGTGTGTTCAGGGACACAGCGTGTGCCCTGAAAATGCCACACAGTACAAATCACAGAAACATACTTGAAAACTCTGCGAAATGCTTCTTCTATCGTAAAATAGTGTTTCCATGCTGGAAACAGTCTTATTTTGACGCCAGCAGCACATTTGATACAAAGCTGTCATTTCAGCTCAAACGGTAAAATTTCACCGTTCCTGGCCATATGAGACTGTTTTTCACAGCGTGTGCCCTGAAAATGCCACACAGTACAAATCACAGAAACATACTTGAAAACTCTGCGAAATGCTTCTTCTAATGTAAAATAGTGTTTCCATGCTGGAAACAGTCTTATTTTGACGCCAGCAACATATTTTAGACACAAGCTGTCATTTCAGCACTAACTGACTGAAACTTGCCGCTTTTAAGCGTTTCCAGCCATTCTCTGTGTGTTCAGGACACAGCGTGTGCCCTGAAAATGCCACACAGTACAAATCACAGAAACATACTTGAAAACTCTGCGAAATGCTTCTTCTAATGTAAAATAGTGTTTCCATGCTGGAAACAGTCTTATTTTGACGCCAGCAGCACATTTGATACAAAGCTGTCATTTCAGCTCAAACGGTAAAATTTCACCGTTCCTGGCCATATGAGACTCTGTTTTTCACAGCGTGTGCCCTGAAAATGCCACACAGTACAAATCACAGAAACATACTTGAAAAACTCTGCAAAATGCTTCTTCTAATGTAAAATAGTGTTTCCATGCTGGAAACAGTCTTATTTTGACGCCAGCAGCACATTTGATACAAAGCTGTCATTTCAGCTCAAAACGGACTAAAATTTCACCGCTCCTGGCCATATCCAGCTATTCTCTGTGTTTCACACAGCGTGTGCCCTGAAAATGCCACACAGTACAAATCACAGAAACATACATACTTGAAAACTCTGCGAAATGCTTCTTCTAATGTAAAATAGTGTTTCCATGCTGGAAACAGTCTTATTTTGACGCCAGCAGCACATTTGATACAAAGCTGTCATTTCAGCTCAAACGGTAAAATTTCACCGCTCCTGGCCATATGAGACTGTGTTTCACAGCGCGTGCCCTGAAAATGCCACACAGTACAAATCACAGAAACATACTTGAAAACTCTGCGCGAAATGCTTCTTCTAATGTAAAATAGTGTTTCCATGCTGGAAACAGTCTTATTTTGACGCCAGCAGCACATTTGATACAAAGCTGTCATTTCAGCTCAAACGGTAAAATTTCACCGCTCCTGGCCATATGAGACTGTGTTTCACACACGCGTGTGCCCTGAAAATGCCACACAGTACAAATCACAGAAACATACTTGAAAACTCTGCAAAATGCTTCTTCTAATGTAAAATAGTGTTTCCATGCTGGAAACAGTCTTATTTTGACGCCAGCAACATATTTGATACAAAGCTGTCATTTCAGCACTAACGGACTAAAATTTCACCGTTCCTGGCCATATGAGACTGTGTGTTCAGACACAGCGTGCCCTGAAAATGCCACACAGTACAAATCACAGAAACATACTTGAAAACTCTGCGAAATGCTTCTTCTATCGTAAAATAGTGTTTCCATGCTGGAAACAGTCTTATTTTGACGCCAGCAGCACATTTGATACAAAGCTGTCATTTCAGCTCAAACGGTAAAATTTCACCGTTTTCCAGCCATATGAGACTGTGTTTCACAGCGTGTGCCCTGAAAATGCCACACAGTACAAATCACAGAAACATACTTGAAAACTCTGCGAATGCTGCTTCTAATGTAAAATAGTGTTTCCATGCTGGAAACAGTCTTATTTTGACGCCAGCAGCACATTTGATACAAAGCTGTCATTTCAGCTCAAACGGTAAAATTTCACCGCTCCTGGCCATATGAGACTGTTTTTCACAACGCGTGCCCCTGAAAATGCCACACAGTACAAATCACAGAAACATACTTGAAAAACTCTGCAAAATGCTTCTTCTAATGTAAAATAGTGTTTCCATGCTGGAAACAGTCTTATTTTGACGCCAGCAACATATTTTAGACACACTGCTCATTTCAGCACTAACTGACTGAAACTTGCCGCTTTTAGCGTTTCCAGCCATTCTCTGTGTGTTCAGACACAGCGTGTGCCCTGAAAATGCCACACAGTACAAATCACAGAAACATACTTGAAAACTCTGCAAAATGCTTCTTCTAATGTAAAATAGTGTTTCCATGCTGGAAAAGTCTTATTTTGACGCCAGCAACATATTTTAGACACACTGTTCATTTCAGCTCTAACAGTAAAGTTTTAGCGCTTCCAAAGCCATATGAGAGTGTTTTTCACAACGTTTGCCCTGAAAGTGCCAGGTACTGCAGATGACAGAAACACACTTGAAAACTCTGCAAAATGCTTCTTCTAATGTAAAATAGTGTTTCCATGCTGGAAAAAGTCTAATTTTGACGCCAGCAACATATTTTATGCACAGCATTCATTTCAGCTCAAACATTACAGTTATAAGCGCTTTCCAGACAAGATGAGCGACTTTTATCACAACGTCTACTGTTAAATGCCAAATACTACACAGAATAGAAACACACTTGACAACACTGCAAAATACTTCTTCTAAGTTGACAACACTGTTGGAAAAAGTCTTATTTTGACGCGAGCAACATATTTTTCATACACACCTTTCATTTCAGCTCTAGCTTTAGAATTTTACCGCTCCAACCTGCTTTCAGATTGTCTTTTTCCCAGCGTTTGCTTGAAAATTTCACATACTTGGGATCACACAAACATACTGGCAAACTCTCCAAAATACTTCTTCCAGTTGACAACACTGTTTCCATGCTGGAAAAAGTCTTATTTTAATGCCAGAAACATATTTTATGCACAGCGCTCATTTCAGCTCAAACATTACAGTTATAAGCGTTTCCAGACAAGATGAGCGACTATATCACAACGTCTTCTGTTAAAATGCCAAATACTACACATAATAGAAACACACTTGAAAACTCCCCAAAATACTTCTTCTAGTTGACAACACTGTTTCCATGCTGGAAAAAATCTTATTTTGACGCGAGCAACATATTTCATACACACCTTTCATTTCAATTCTAGCGTTAGAATTTTACCGCTCCAGCCCGTTTCAGATTGTCTTTTTCCCAGCGTCTGCTTGAAAATTTCACATACTTGGGATCACACAAACATACTGGAAAACTCTGCAAAATACTTCTTCTAGTTGACAACAGTGTTTCTATGCTGGAAAAAGTCTAATTTTAACGCCAGCTGGTAGTTTCACAATCACCTTTCATTTCAGCTCTAACGGTACAGTTATAATATTTTCAGCTTTTTTTTTCACAAAGCCATCCCTGAAAATACCAAATTGCAGATGAGGGAAACACAGTGGAAAACTCACTTTCGTTGTCGGCCATGGCTATCAGCTACAGCGTGACTAAAAAAGCTAGGTCAGTAAAGAAAAAAAATCAGCTTTAACTGACTTCAGATTATAGTTATAGCGATTTTCAGTTCAAAGCTTTCCTGAAAATGCCATACTGCAGATCACACAAACACACTGGAAAACTCTGAAGATGCTTCTTCTAATTTAAAATAGTGTTTCCATGATGAAAAAACTCTTATTTTGACACCAGCAGCAAGTTTCACACTCACCTTTCATTTCAGTTCTAACGATCCAGTTGTAGCTTTTAATCCCATCTGAACATCTTTTTCACAAAGCCTTCCTTGAAAATACCACATTGCAGATGAGGGAGACACAGAGGGAAACTCACTTTCGTTGTCGGCTATGGCTACCCGGCACATCTGGACTAATAAAGGAGGTTAGTGAAAAAAAAAAAAAAGCACTGCTCATACTTGGCCAGGATTGGTTGGTTACGTTCAAAGGAAGAGCGACCTTAGTTGCCAAGGAAACAAAACAACACTAGCCGCTACACCTGGACTAAAAAAGCGAGGCTAGTGGAAAAATAAAACACAGCACTGCTCGTATTTCGCCATGATTGGTTGGTCACGTTCAAAGGAAGCGCGATGTTAGTTGCCCAGAGGAAAAAACTACTTCTCATGCATCTGTGCGCACGCATAGAGCTGCAAATTAATAGAATGTGCCCTATAGATCTATTAACGTCATATCCTACACGGTGTAGGATAGGGCGATACACTGTACTTACGTTAATTAATGTAAAAATAATTACAGTAATTTACTGGACACGTTTTACAGTTTTTTGCTGTGTATAAATTACAGCAATGTATGTTAATTGTATATTTGTTTACAATATTATCATGTATTCCATTCATATTACATGAGTTCCCTGGCAACTACTGTTGCCAATAAATAGCTGTTACTTATTCATAATTCAGTATCTTACTGTAGAATGGGTTCACAGTTAATTTTTTTCACATTTAGCAAATTAGGCACGCTGTGGCTGCTGATAATCCAAAATATATCAACACTACTTTAGATTATCTTGAGCTGTTAAATAAAAAAGTGATGAAAAAAATATTTATTAGGACTCAATACAGTGTTTATTATATTATGCAATTATATTCAATACAGTGTGTGTGTGATTGCACACCAGATGTGTATGAAATGTATTAAACTTAAGGTAACTTTCCTTTTATTAGCCAATAAGCATGTGCATGGAAAGCATAAACCCAGGACAGACTGCACAAGACCATTGCAGCATAGTCATTCATGGTCAACTCAAATGTGTAGCAACGTCAAACATGTAACTTGTAAAAAGCTTATTTTGAAAACAATTTTATTAAAGAAATACCATGTGCCATTTTCCTTGCAACAGAGTCAAAGCCATTCATAGTCCGTTAATCTTTTGAGAAGTGCAGAGACATGAGGGCTGACACTGTTGTTACTCTTCTCTCGTGCACCTTCCCACTACCTGGACTGATCCACTTGGTCATCTTTGTGCCAGAGGTTGGGTTGATCCTGATGAAGCATCTAAAGTCACAAAATCAGAGAAAAGACATTTAATGAAATACATTGTTTGAAGAGACAGCAGAACCCATCAAGTTTTGGAGAATAGCTTAACATTTTTCCAAATATGCAAAACTTCAAAACAAAAATTTGCATTAATTGCAGATGTTCCATCCATGCAAGCTAAAACAGAAAGAAGCTTTGCAATGCAATACAATGGAAATGCAGGGAATTGAATAAAATTACACCATATGTTATTCATAATGAAAATGTAACTAAATAATAATCCACTGGCATCCCTTTGAAGCACTTACCTTTGATGAATTCAAGTGTGCACGAGGCCTCCTCTTGGTACACCAGATTGAAGACACAATAGCATGAGAAAAAACACTGCCATTCCAGCCACAATTTTCTGGTGTGGACCCACAACCACTTGTCCCTCAATGCTACGCATCCAGCTCATTGGCATGAGAACATCACCTAAACATAAATAAACATTTGCTTTATTATTGTTCTTTTGGCATTTTTAGATATTCTTTCTGTTGCTTTTCCTGTTGCCCTTCCACATGAACATATCCATAGATTAAACTAATTCATATTAATCTCTAGTTTTGCAACAGACTAGAAAATACACTACATAAGACGATGGACTAGTATTTTGCTATCCACTTAGTACAGCAAGAATAGTAAACTTAACTTACATGAGTTACCTGAGGTGCTATATTAGGCACAGATGTTGTACTGAATCTCAACTATGTTAAATTTTAAAATCTCACACAAGAAAACATTTTCAGCAATATAAATGTAACAGACAAATTTTTACCTAAAATTGTCTTCACAGATGTGTGGTGATGATCACTGTGCCTTCTGCAGTAACGCCACCGCCCAGGGTTTTCCTCTGCACCTGTAGCAAGGGGACAGTTCAACAGCAAAATATGCATGCTTAATTAGGCTGGTTACTGATGAGGTTGAACAATTTAACTGCTTAGCCAATGTTAATTGTGCCTTTTTTCTATAACATAATCTTACCCAATATCAGATATAACTATCTCTGCCCAGATGGATTCCTCCAAGGTTCCACTCCAGACTGATTCACTTGGTGGAGCTGTAAGAGATGACTGATTGCTTGATTGACTTCCATGCAATAAGAATAGCTGATATTGGCACATTAATTATATATAATTCTCAGTTTCAGATGTCAACAATTTCATTCTTAATCACAATTCAAGTTATATGACATCTTTAGTTAAATTTGTACTCAATTCAATTTCTATCTTTTCTCTCTCGCTTTCACATGCAGATGACTGATGTTTGACAGCAAAACTTACTTTTTTAATAGACACAATTTTGGACTTAAGAGCAGGGATATATCAGATTCTTAGCAACAACCCTCTTCCAGTTCAAATTAAACCCAATAAAAACTCAGAGCCACAGTGGCTGCTGAGCTAATGAGTCAATGTTAAATATTACCCGAGCTCAAGCTCACACAGTGTTTAAAGCGTGTGTGCACTGTAACTGCAGCATAAACTGCCATGTTGAGCTTGCAAAACAGAGGAAAACCGCCTGACTTAGTACCTCTGCAATGTCATACTAACGTAAAACATAATGCCATAACGTGTAACTTGACAACTATAAACAATGGGCTTTCGCCCAACAGTTTTCTAACCTGAGGGTTTTAGATAATGTGCTGGCAATCGCTTCTGTCCTGAAGGTGACAGGGCTAATGCAGGCAGCTAGCGTTAGCTTAACTTAACCAGTTTTTCGCTAGCTAACGCTTGCAAAAAACAGTGCAGTCTCATGCCCCACAACCCGTATATTCCGTATAAAACGCGACTAAGATAAATAAAATAACGTGAACTACAGTCACTATCAAAAATAAAGAATCATCATACTTACCAAAATGCTGGTTTTGCAGCTTCCTCTTCACCGCCTATTGCCTGCTTCTGTCTGTTGGCAACATGCATATTCTTTAAATTAAACGTAAAACCAGTCTGATATACAGACAAATTATATTGTATGAAGTTATCGCTTGAATAACATTTGAATTTTGTAAGCTAATAACGTGTTACTTACACTTTATTGACTTGATGGATCGGGTTCTTCGGGAAATTACAGAAATTTGTTACAGTGAAGGATACAGATCGTGAAGGATTAAAAATGTTGAGGATCTGCCAGAGGAGAGAGATCGATATCATCTATAATGCACATTCTATTAATTGCAGCTCTATGCCTGCGCACAGATGCATGAGAAGTTTTTTTTTTTTTTTTTTTAAATCTGGGCTTCATGCATCCTTTTGAACGTGACCAACCAATCATGGCGGTATGAGAAGTGCTGTTTTTTTTTTTTTACTAACCTCGCTTTTTTAGTCCAGGTGTACCAGCTACTTTTGTTTTTTTTCTCCAGGCAGCTAACGCCGCTTCTTCCTTTGAACGTGACCAACCAATCATAGCGAAGTATGAGCACTGCTTTTCTTTTTTTTTTCACTAGCCTCCTTTTTTTGTCCAGATGTAGCGGTAGCCATAGCCGACAAATCGAAAGTGAGTTTTCCTCTGTGTTTCTTTTAACTGCAATGTGGTATTTTCAAGGAAGGCTTGGTGAAAATGATGTCCACATGGGTAGAAAACGCTAGAACGGGATCGTTAGAGCTGCAACGAAAGGTGAGTGTGAAATTTGCTGCTCAGGCCTGGACTGGTAATCTGGCATACCGGCATTTTCCCCGTGGGCCGACAGTCCTGGGCCGATGCTGTTTGTTTGTTTTTTTTGTTTTGTTTTTGTTTTTGTTTTTAGACTTAGAGACCGGGTTTAGAGGGTGTGGCAATATATCTTCAATATAGACAGTGGACTAAACCAATCAGGATATAGTAGTTTACGAGAGCGCCCCCACCCCTTTCTCTGCACTGATCCCGCCAGTTTAGTGTTGAGCGTGGAAACATGGAGAAGCGGAAGAAAGGAGGTGCGGAGAGGTTGCGGGCTAAAAGATTAAAAATAATCTCGCTATAGAAGCTGCAAAATGTACTAAAATAAAAGACATAATCTCTGGAGGGGCTGCTGTAGCCTCCAGGGAGAGGAGCAGCCAGAGGCTGTTGACAGGGAACCCGAGGGACAGAGTGACCAGGGAAGTGTAGCACAGGCGCAGCGGGTAAGCAGGTAGTAATGTTAAGATAATACCGGACTTTTAGGTGATGGATAGGCATGAAACTCGCCACCTTTCGCGAAATTCGCCGTTCTGAAGCCAAATCAGGTGACCTACGTGAAACGTGTAGAATTACATGAGAATGGAGAGCAATGAATAATGTTCTTATTTCCTGTCGCAGCAGTTGCCTTAAATTGTGTTTTGTTTTCGTTCCGTGTGTGTGTGTGTGTTTTTTTTTTTTTACAGTATCAATGCAGTTAGTATAAGATTTTTCAGATTCTTATCAAAAATAAAAATGTAACCTAAAAGATACTACATGTTTTGATGGTTTAGATAGTTGCACAGTTTTTCCAGGTAGTTCCAAATGTATTTTTAATTTGTTTCTTTTAGGTTTTCTATTTATCACTTAATAAATTGTAATAATCTGTCCCTCTCTTCCTGTCTAGTCAAGCCAGGCTTTTGAGGTAGCAGTTGAGGAGAGAGAAGAGAGAGTGTTATAATATTTCTGAAATCTATTCCAAATATCTGAAGCTGTCATTTACTGGGGCTCTCCTCTCTCCACTTCCAGGTGGACTGTCAGCCAACATGCACCTGACCTTGTGCGCAAGAAGCATTTTAAATAAACCATTGAATGTGTAGTTACTGCGAGTTTGCTGGTGGTTTTGGGAGCTGATTTTTCCTTTAAATGTTGCGACATGGTTTCCTCTGGGCCAAGACGTAACAATAGTAAAATACATTGCTTCGGGAACGCATACATAAATTAGTCTGTTGTGCACCGCTAATTATGAGGGGCCGGTCTAACCAGGGCCGTTTTTTGTCCCAGTCCAGTCCTGTTGCTGCTGCTGTCAAAATTAGAGTTTTTCAGCATGGAAACAGTATTTTCAATTAGAGGAAGCATTTTGCAGAATTTTCCCGTATGTTTGTGTGATCCCCAGTATGTGAAATATTCAGGGCAGACGCTGCATTTTGCTGAGTTTTCCTGTGTGTTTTTTCATCTGCAGTACCTGGCACTTTCAGGGCAAACGTTGTGAAAAACAGTCTCAGATGGCCAGGAACGGTCAAATTTTACTGCTTGAGCTGAAATGACAGCTTTGTATCAAATGTGCTGGAAACACTATTTTACATTAGAAGAAGCAAAGTAAGACTTTTTCCAGCATGGAAACACTATTTTACATTAGAAGAAGCATTTCGCAGAGTTTTCAAGTATGTTTTCAAGTATTTCTGTGATTTGTACTGTGTGGCATTTTCAGGGCACACGCTGTGTCCCAGACACACAGAGAATTTCTGGAAACACTTAAAACGGCAAGTTTCAGTCAGTTAGTGCTGAAATGAACGGTGTGTCTAAAATATGCTGCTGGCGTTAAAATAAGACTTTTTCCAGCATGGAAAAGTGTTGTCAACTAGAAGAAGTATTTTGCAGAGTTTTCCAGTGTGTTTCTGTGATTTGTAGGATGTGGCATTTTCAGGGCACATGCTGGTAAAAACACCACCTGAACTAGCTGGAACGCTAAATTTCAGCTCAAACGGTAAAATTTGACCGCTCCTGGCCATATGAGACTGTTTTTCACAACGCTTGCCCTGAAAGTGCCAGGTACTGCAGATGAAAGAAACACACGGGAAAACTCTGCAAAATGCTTCTTCTAATGTAAAATAGTGTTTCCATGCTGGAAACAGTCTTATTTTGACGCCAGCAGCATATTTTAGACACACTGCTCATTTCAGCACTAACTGACTGAAACTTTGCCGCGCTTAAGCCTTCCAGCCATTCTCTGACTGTTTTTCACAACGCGTGCCCCCTGAAAATGCCAGGTACAGTACAAATCACAGAAACATACTTGAAAACTCTGCAAAATGCTTCTTCTAATGTAAAATAGTGTTTCCATGCTGGAAAAAGTCTTATTTCTACGCCGCAGCACATTTGATGCAAAGCTCAAACGGTAAAATTTGACCGTCCATTTCAGCTCAAACGGTAAAATTTGACCGCTTCTTCCTGCCAATACGAGACTGTTTTTCACAACGTTTGCCCTGAAAGTGCCAGGTACTGCAGATGACAGAAACACATACGGAAAAACTCTGCAAAATGCTTCTTCTAATGTAAAATAGTGTTTCCATGCTGGAAAAAGTCTTATTTCTACGCCGCAGCACATTTGATGCAAACCTGTCATTTCAGCTCAAACGGTAAAATTTGACCGCTCCTGCCAATACGAGACTGTTTTTCACAACGTTTGCCCTGAAAGTGCCAGGTACTGCAGATGACAGAAACACACGGGAAAACTCTGCAAAATGCTTCTTCTAATGTAAAATAGTGTTTCCATGCTGGAAAGTCTTATTTCTACGCCGGCAGCACATTTGATGCAAACCTGTCATTTCAGCTCATTTCAGCTCAAACGGTAAAATTTGACCGCTCCTGCCAATACGAGACTGTTTTTCACAACGTTTGCCCTGAAAGTGCCAGGTACTGCAGATGACAGAAACACACGGGAAAACTCTGCAAAATGCTTCTTCTAATGATGCAAACCTGCTGGAAAAAGTCATTTCAGCTCAAACGGATAAAATTTGACCGCTCCCGCTCCTGCCAATACGAGACTGTTTTTCACAACGCTTTGCCCTGAAAGTGCCAGGTACTGCAGATGACAGAAACACACGGAAAAACTCTGCAAAATGCTTCTTCTAATGTAAAATAGTGTTTCCATGCTGGAAAAAGTCTTATTTCTACGCCGGCAGCACATTTGATGCAAACCTGTCATTTCAGCTCAAACGGTAAAATTTGACCGCTCCTGCCAATACGAGACTGTTTTTCACAACGCTTTGCCCTGAAAGTGCCAGGTACTGCAGATGACAGAAACACACGGAAAAACTCTGCAAAATGCTTCTTCTAATGTAAAATAGTGTTTCCATGCTGGAAAAAAAATGTCTTATAGTTTTCCATGCGCTTATTTCTACGCCGCAGCACATTTGATGCAAACCTGTCATTTCAGCTCAAACGGTAAAATTTGACCGCTCCTGCCAATACGAGACTGTTTTTCACAACGTTTGCCCTGAAAGTGCCAGGTACTGCAGATGACAGAAACACACGGAAAAACTCTGCAAAATGCTTCTTCTAATGTAAAATAGTGTTTCCATGCTGGAAAAATTTCTACGCGTCTTACGCCGCAGCAGCACATTTGATGCAAACCTGTCATTTCAGCTCAAACGGTAAAATTTGACCGCTCCTGCCAATACGAGACTGTTTTTCACAACGCTTGCCCTGAAAGTGCCAGGTACTGCAGATGACAGAAACACACGGGAAAACTCTGCAAAATGCTTCTTCTAATGTAAAATAGTGTTTCCATGCTGGAAAAGTCTTATTTCTACGCCGCAGCACATTTGATGCAAACCTGTCATTTCAGCTCAAACGGTAAAATTTGACCGCTCCTGCCAATACGAGACTGTTTTTCACAACGTTTGCCCTGAAAGTGCCAGGTACTGCAGATGACAGAAACACACGGGAAAACTCTGCAAAATGCTTCTTCTAATGTAAAATAGTGTTTCCATGCTGGAAAAAGTCTTATTTCTACGCCGCAGCACATTTGATGCAAACCTGTCATTTCAGCTCAAACGGTAAAATTTGACCGCTCCTGCCAATACGAGACTGTTTTTCACAACGTTTGCCCTGAAAGTGCCAGGTACTGCAGATGACAGAAACACACGGAAAACTCTGCAAAATGCTTCTTCTAATGTAAAATAGTGTTTCCATGCTGGAAAAGTCTTATTTCTACGCCGGCAGCACATTTGATGCAAACCTGTCATTTCAGCTCAAACGGTAAAATTTGACCGCTTCCTGCCAATATGAGACTGTTTTTCACAACGCTTTGCCCTGAAAGTGCCAGGTACTGCAGATGACAGAAACACACGGAAAACTCTGCAAAATGCTTCTTCTAATGTAAAATAGTGTTTCCATGCTGGAAAAAGTCTTATTTCTACGCCGCAGCACATTTGATGCAAACCTGTCATTTCAGCTCAAACGGTAAAATTTGACCGCTCCTGCCAATATGAGACTGTTTTTCACAACGCTTGCCCTGAAAGTGCCAGGTACTGCAGATGACAGAAACACACGGGAAAACTCTGCAAAATGCTTCTTCTAATGTAAAATAGTGTTTCCATGCTGGAAAAGTCTTATTTTGACGCCGCAGCACATTTGATGCAAACCTGTCATTTCAGCTCAAACGGTAAAATTTGACCGCTCCTGCCAATATGAGACTGTTTTTCACAACGTTTGCCCTGAAAGTGCCAGGTACTGCAGATGACAGAAACACACGGAAAAACTCTGCAAAATGCTTCTTCTAATGTAAAATAGTGTTTCCATGCTGGAAAAAGTCTTATTTTGACGCCGCAGCACATTTGATGCAAACCTGTCATTTCAGCTCAAACGGTAAAATTTGACCGCTTCCTGCCAATATGAGACTGTTTTTCACAACGTTTGCCCTGAAAGTGCCAGGTACTGCAGATGACAGAAACACACGGAAAAACTCTGCAAAATGCTTCTTCTAATGTAAAATAGTGTTTCCATGCTGGAAAAAGTCTTATTTCTACGCCGCAGCACATTTGATGCAAACCTGTCATTTCAGCTC
>JAFBJY010000119.1:27500-38695 GCA_016801885.1 Toxotes chatareus | reverse complement strand
AAAACATTTAAAAGTACAAAAAAAGACAAAAAGAAAAAAGACAAAAACATAAAATAATTAAAAATAAAGAAGATTTGATTTAGTTTATTGAAATAATTTGAGTTTTGACTTGAAAACAATTTAGTTTGTGATAGTTTTTTCCTTTCTCCTTTTGAGAAAGTGTTTTGAGTTAATTAAAAAAGACAAATAAAGACAGAAGACAGATTTGATTTACAGTTTTCTTTTAATAATTTCATTTAAAATATATACAACAAAAACCTACGACACAACATAAACAAAACAAACAATCATGATGGACGGGGGCTGGACGGAAATGCAGTATGGCAGAAACGCCAACGCTTCCGTCAACAGCAGAGGGTCCAGTTTAGTGTGGGACCCTCGGGGTCGAAGGACCGTGCACTTCCTGTCTCCTACGGGAGATGGGTTCAGCTTCCTCTCCCTAACCCTAACCCCTAACCCTAAAAAAACCCACACCTAACCCTAACCCTAACCCTAACTCCATATATGATTTTGAAAAAACATCTCGCAAAATCACTACCAATCGACTCCAAATGGTCTGAAACGTGCTCCTAACTACTTTCTGGAGGAAGTTTTTCGGCTGTGACACTTAGTCATTTTTCCACTCAGGTTCGCATGCTGCGATCTGATTGGACGACCGTTTTTCTTGAATAACTCCCGAACCGTACATCCTAGACACTTGAAACCACGTTCGTCTAATATAATTCGACCATTCTGCATCCAACGGTACCACCCACGACTCTCTACGACCTTCCTGTCCGGAGATACAGGAAAAACAAACTTTATTTCGGCCATATCTCCGGACTCGAACGTTGTACAGGCTCGAGGGTGGTACCAATGGAAAGCCCGTACCCGAAAATAGGGGGGTACAAGGTGGTTTCATGTCTCTACGACCTTCCGTTCCCGAGATATGCACCTTTGAAGTTATCGTCGGGGCGGCGATAGGTGGTTTTCATCCCTTAACCTAACCCCAACCCCAACCCTAACCCCTAACCTAACCCTAACCCTAACCCCAACCCTAACCCTAACCCTAACCCCAACCCTAACCCCTAACCCCCCTAACCCCTAACCCTAACCCTAACCCTAACCCTAACCCTAACCCTAACCCTAACCCTAACCCTAACCCTAACCCTAACCCCTAACCCTAACCCTAACCCTAACCCTAACCCTAACCCTAACCCTAACCCTATATACAACAAAAACCTACGACACAACATAAACAAAACAAACAATCATGATGGACGGGGGCTGGACGGAAGTACGGTATGGCCGAAAACGCCAACGCTTCCGTCAACAGCAGAGGGTCCAGTTTAGTGTGGGACCCGGGTCGAAGGACCGTGCACTTCCTGTCTCCCTACGGGAGATGGGTTCAGCTTCTCTCCCTAACCCTAACCCCTAACCCTAAAAAACCCACACCTAACCCTAACCCTAACCCTAACTCCATATATGATTTTGAAAAACATCTCATAAAATCACTACCAATCGACTCCAAATGGTCTGAAACGTGCTCCTAACTACTTTCTGGAGGAAGTTTTTCGGCTGTGACACTTAGTCATTTTTCCACTCAGGTTCGCATGCTGCGATCTGATTGGACGACCGTTTTCTTGAATAACTCCCGAACCGTACATCCTAGACACTTGGAAACCACGTTCGTCTAATATAATTCGACCATTCTGCATCCAACGGTACCACCCACGACTCTCTACGACCTTCCCTGTCCGGAGATACAGGAAAAACAAACTTTATTTCGGCCATATCTCCGGACTCGAACGTTGTACAGGCTCGAGGGTGGTACCAATGGAAAGCCCGTACCCGAAAATAGGGGGTACAAGGTGGTTTCATGTCTCTACGACCTTCCGTTCCCGAGATATGCACCTTTGAAGTTATCGTCGGGGCGATTTATAGGTGGTTTTCATCCCTTAACCTAACCCTAACCCCAACCCCAACCCTAACCCTAACCCTAACCCCTAACCCCCCAACCCTAACCCTAACCCCCTAACCCTAACCCTAACCCTAACCCTAACCCTAACCCTAACCCTAACCCTAACCCTAACCCATTTGGGGAGTTTGGAAGGGATCTAAGGAGGAATTTGAGGAATTTCGAAAGGTTTTAAATTCCCACGACCCTTCAATTACATTGAAATCGGAAATTCACGAACAAACAATAGATTTTTTGGACACAACAGTTTTTAAAGGTCCAGATTTTGAAAAAAATAACAAATTGGATGTTAAAGTCTATTTTAAAACTACAGACACGCATGCGTTATTGCATATGGGAAGCTTCCATCCGAAGCATACTTTTGCAGGGATTGTTAAATCACAACTTTTGAGATTTAAACGCATTTGTACGAGAATGGAGGATTTTCGGACGGCAACTAGGACCTTGTTTGATGCCTTACGGACAAGAGGCTATTCTAGTCAGTTTTTAAGGAAATGTCTGAAGACTTTTCAGGATAGAAAAGATAGAAATCGTGGAATTTAATTCCTCTTATTAGTACGTATTGTTCTGTGAATAGAATGTTTAATAGAGAGTTCAAAGTTAATTTTAATAAGATGTTGAAGGATCCAGGAGTAATTTCAAATTCGAAGTGATTTCGCCTACAGAAGAAATCCTAATTTGAAGGATCTTTTGGTGAGAGCCAGGTTATCATCTTTGAAATTGGGGAAACCCCAAATATTGGGGTCCCAATTTTCAAAGTTGAAATTTATTAGGAATGCTAAGGAGAAAACAATTCTCAAAATTCAACAAGGTTTTACTCCTAGATCCAAGAATTGTGTTTATGTTATTTTCTGTGACAAATGTAATATAAAATATGTGGGTGAGACAAAAAATGCCTTATCGACACGTATGATGCAACATAGGTACAACATTAAGAACAAAAAAGAGGTTGATACACCATTAGTTAAACATTTTTGATACATGGTTATGATTCAGTTAGGATTGCTGGACTGCAAAGGGATATTAATTGGACAGATTGGGAAAGAAAAAGATGGAACGTTATTGGATTTATGCATTAGGGACAAGGCAGCCATTTGGGTTAAATGTTAAATATGATTAGAGTGGGAGTTTTTTCTGTGCCTAAACTTAACCATTTTCATACCTAAACTTAACCCCAATCCTAATCTTAACCAATTTCATTATGTCTAACCTTACCAATTATGTTATCATGCCTAACCTTAACCAATATTTCTTTATGCCTAACCCTAACCAATTACTTTATTATGCCTAACCTTAACTAATTTTTCTTTATGCCTAACCCTAACCAATTGTTTTATGCCTAGTCCTAATTATAACCCTAACCTTAACATCACTGGAGATTTGATTGAAACCCTCATTTTGCCTAACCCTAACCATTAGTTTTATGCCCAAACCTAATTTTAATCCTAACCCTAACATCACAGTTAATTTGGCCCTAACCCTAACCCCCATAACTTTATATCCAAATTTAATTAAAGCCCTAACCCTAACCATAATTTTAAATAGTAATTTTGATTGTAATATACCTTTAAACCCTTATTTATATTTTATATTTTGTATTTTAAGTTTAAATAGTAATTTTGGTTGTAATTTGCCTTTAATTTTTGCTTTAGAATTGAAAAATACATTAAAACCTATTGGGATTCGGTAAATATAGGGTTAACGAAAAAGACGATTGAAAAAAAAAAAAAGACGATTGAAAAAACTAAAAGACGATCGAAAAACTAAAACATTTAGAAGCTTGTAACTTAGGAAAGGGAGGGTATATAAGGGAGGGACTTAAGAATTGGCTCATTCTTGCTTTGACTCTCAAAGGGGAAACATCTCTTGCAGTCAGACAGCAGCTCTTTTGTTTTCACACGTGCCCAGCCTGAAGAAGACCGATTGACGGTCGAAACGTCGCGTTAGGCACGTGATTTTGTATTTGGCCATTTGATTTATTGTGTTTTTTTGATATTTTGATTTTTGATAAATAAAAGTTTTGATTTATTGTATAAACAGTTTTTTCTTTCCTCTTTTGGAAAGTATTTTTAGTTTATTGTTATTTTGGATATAAAAACATTTAAAAGTACAAAAAAAACACAAAAAAAAAAACAAAAACATAAAATAATTAAAAATAAAGAAGATTTGATTTAGTTTATTGAAATAATTTGAGTTTTGACTTGAAAACAATTTAGTTTGTGATAGTTTTTCCTTTCTCCTTTTGAGAAAGTGTTTTGAGTTAATTAAAAAAGACAAATAAAGACAGAAGACAGATTTGATTTACAGTTTTCTTTTAATAATTTCATTTAAAATATATACAACAAAAAACCTACGACACAACATAAACAAAACAAACAATCATGATGGACGGGGCTGGACGGAAGTACGGTATGGCCGAAAACGCCAACGCTTCCGTCAACAGCAGAGGGTCCAGTTTAGTGTGGGACCCTCGGGTCGAAGGACCGTGCACTTCCTGTCTCCTACGGGAGATGGGTTCAGCTTCTCTCCTAACCCTAACCCCCCTAACCCTAAAAAACCCACACCTAACCCTAACCCTAACCCTAACTCCATATATGATTTTGAAAAACATCTCGCAAAATCACTACCAATCGACTCCAAATGGTCTGAAACGTGCTCCTAACTACTTTCTGGAGGAAGTTTTTCGGCTGTGACACTTAGTCATTTTTCCACTCAGGTTCGCATGCTGCGATCTGATTGGACGACCGTTTTTCTTGAATAACTCCCGAACCGTACATCCTAGACACTTGGAAACCACGTTCGTCTAATATAATTCGACCATTCTGCATCCAACGGTACCACCCACGACTCTCTACGACCTTCCTGTCCGGAGATACAGGAAAAACAAACTTTATTTCGGCCATATCTCCGGACTCGAACGTTGTACAGGCTCGAGGGTGGTACCAATGGAAAGCCCGTACCCGAAAATAGGGGGTACAAGGTGGTTTCATGTCTCTACGACCTTCCGTTCCCGAGATATGCACTTTGAAGTTATCGTCGGGGCGACGATAGGTGGTTTTCATCCCCTAACTCTAACCCTAACCCCAACCCCTAACCCCCAACCCTAACCCTAACCCTAACCCCAACCCCAACCCCAACCCTAACCCTAACCCTAACCCCTAACCCCCCCTAACCCCTAACCCTAACCCTAACCCTAACCCTAACCCTAACCCTAACCCTAACCCTAACCCTAACCCTAACCCTAACCCTAACCCTAACCCTAACCCTAACCCTATATACAACAAAAACCTACGACACAACATAAACAAAACAAACAATCATGATGGACGGGGGCTGGACGGAAGTACGGTATGGCCGAAAACGCCAACGCTTCCGTCAACAGCAGAGGGTCCAGTTTAGTGTGGGACCCTCGGGGTCGAAGGACCGTGCACTTCCTGTCTCCTACGGGAGATGGGTTCAGCTTCCTCTCCCTAACCCTAACCCCTAACCCTAAAAAAACCCACACCTAACCCTAACCCTAACCCTAACTCCATATATGATTTTGAAAAAACATCTCGCAAAATCACTACCAATCGACTCCAAATGGTCTGAAACGTGCTCCTAACTACTTTCTGGAGGAAGTTTTTCGGCTGTGACACTTAGTCATTTTTCCACTCAGGTTCGCATGCTGCGATCTGATTGGACGACCGTTTTTCTTGAATAACTCCCGAACCGTACATCCTAGACACTTGGAAACCACGTTCGTCTAATATAATTCGACCATTCTGCATCCAACGGTACCACCCACGACTCTCTACGACCTTCCTGTCCGGAGATACAGGAAAAACAAACTTTATTTCGGCCATATCTCCGGACTCGAACGTTGTACAGGCTCGAGGGTGGTACCAATGGAAAGCCCGTACCCGAAAATAGGGGGTACAAGGTGGTTTCATGTCTCTACGACCTTCCGTTCCCGAGATATGCACCTTTGAAGTTATCGTCAGGGGCGGCGATAGGTGGTTTTCATCCCCTTAACCTAACCCCAACCCCTAACCCTAACCCCTAACCCTAACCCCTAACCCCAACCCCACCCCCTAACCCCCTAACCCTAACCCCTAACCCTAACCCTAACCCTAACCCTTCTTAACCCTAACCCTAACCCTAACCCCTTCCCTAACCCTAACCCCTAACCCTAACTAACCCTAACCTAACCCTAACTCTAACTGTGCTGTGGCCCTGGAGCCCCAGCCCCTAACCCTAATCCTCCCCCCCCAACCCTAACCTTAACCATAACCCTAGTTGGTGTGCCTAACCCTAACCCCTAGCCCCCCCTGCCCTAACCCTAACCGTGAATCTACTTGTGGATATGCTAATTAAGGAAATAAGCCAAAGTAAGAAATAAAGAAACAAAGAAATAAAGAGGCAAGAAAAAGCCAAAGAAATAAAACCCTATAAAAGGAAGAGCATAATCCAAAACTAGATAGACGTAAATGAAGGAAGGGTTTTTAAAAAGGGAAAGCATAAGGAAGGGTTAATTGGAACTTAAAAACAAAAAGAGAAGGGAATTTAAACCTAAACATTGGATAACAAAAAGGAAAAGTGGGTGGAGCGAAAGGGACTATTAAAGCGAGTCAACAGAAATTTGGCAGAAGCGAATTTGACAGCGACAGAGAAGGTGCTTGGGTCTGAAGAAGGCACAAACATGCCAAACGTAACCCGGGGAGGCACCTCTAAATTAAGCTAAAACAAGCTAAACGCCATGCAAGACAAAGCTAAAGAAAGCAAAAGAAGCTAAAGAAAGCAAAGTAAAGAAAAAAGCAAGCAAGCTAGAAAGCTAAGAGAAGCTAAACAAAGAAGATAAAAGCAAGAAAGCTAAGAGTAAGCTAACGAAAAGAAGCTACAACTAAAACTAAACACAGATAAAGCTAAACATGGCTAATTTTTTGAAACAATGACTACGCTTAACTTAACTTATTGGAGAAACTCAACTAAAAAAGGCAAAACTATGTCTAACAGAAAGCTAAGTATTGGCTAATTTTTTCAGGGGCCGGCTCCAGGGCCCCAGCAGTCAGACCAGAGTAAAAGGAGTGCACCTCCTGCACTCCTTCAGTGGAGAGCAGGCTTTTGACCCTCACCTAACCCTAACCCCCTAACCCTAACCCTAACCCTAACCCTAACCCTAACCCTAACCCTAACCCATAACCCTAACCTTAACATCACTGGAGATTTGATTGAAACCCTCATTTTGCCTAACCCTAACCATTAGTTTTATGCCCAAGCCTAATTTTAATCCTAACCCTAACATCACAGTTAATTTGGCCCTAACCCTAACCCCATAACTTTATATTCAAATTTAATTTAAGCCCTAACCCTAACCATAATTTTAAATAGTAATTTTGATTGGAATTTACCTTTAAACCCTCATTTTATATTTTATATTTTGTATTTTAAGTTTAAATAGTAATTTTAGTTGTAATTTACCTTTAATTTTCACTTAAACACATTAAAACCTATTGGGATTCGGTAAACACAGGGTTAACGAAAAAGACGATTGAAAAAAATAAAAAAGACGATTGAGAAAACTAAAAGACGATCGAAAAACTAAAACATTTAGACGCTTGTAACTTAGGAAGGGAGGGTATATAAGGGAGGACTTGAAAATTTGATCATTCTTGCTTTGACTCTCGAGGGGAAACATCTCTGGCAGTCATTCAGCAGCTCTTTTATTTTAACACGTGCCCAGCCTGAGGAAGACCGATTGATTTGTCGAAACGTCATAAGTTAGGCACGTGATTTTGTATTTGGCCATTTGATTTATTGTGTTTTTTTTTTTTTTTTTTTTTTTTTTTTTTTTTTTTTTTTATATTTTGATTTTTGATAAATAAAAGTTTTGATTTATTGTATAAACAGTTTTTTCTTTCCTCTTTTTGGAAAGTATTTTTAGTTTATTGTTATTTTGGATATAAAAACATTTAAAAGTACAAAAAAAACACAAAAGAAAAAAGACAAAAAACATAAAATAATTAAAAATAAAGAAGATTTGATTTAGTTTATTGAAATAATTTGAGTTTTGACTTGAAAACAATTTAGTTTGTGATAGTTTTTTCCTTTCTCCTTTTGAGAAAGTGTTTTGAGTTAATTAAAAAGACAAATAAAGACAGAAGACAGATTTGATTTACAGTTTTCTTTTAATAATTTCATTTAAAATATATACAACAAAAACCTACGACACAACATAAACAAAACAAACAACCATGATGGACGGGGGCTGGACGGAAGTACGGTATGGCCGAAAACGCCAACGCCAAATCAACAGCAGAGGGTCCAGTTTAGTGTGGGACCTCGGGTCGAAGGACCGTGCACTTCCTGTCTCCTACGGGAGATGGGTTCAGCTTCCTCTCCCTAACCCTAACCCCCCTATCCATACACTTTCCCTAACCTTAACCCTTCCATCCCTCTCCCCCCTCTCCCTCCTATCTGATTAATCTTCCCCATCCTAACCCTAACCGTTCCACCCCTATTTAACCCTAACCTTAACCCCTATATCCTCTATACCCCAATCTCATTTTTTACTAAACCCTCTCCTAAAGCCAATGAAGGAACCATGATCCCCAATCAGGGACAATAGATTAACCAGGAACAGAGGAGTCCAATAAATCAAAGACGATCACGTGGAAAAGAAAAACTGACAAGTTAAATATCCAACTGCAACTAAACACATAACCCTGGAAACACTGCATCTTATGAAATAAAACAGGGCTGATAATAAAAACAATGAGAATGAGGAATATCTGTATGGTGTGGTAGACGTGTGGACTTAGATGCATGATTTTTGAAATTTTATTGATATTGCATGTTTCTTTCTCTTATTTATTCTTATTTATTCTGTGATATATGGAACTTTAACTCATTTACTTAAGCACTTATCTCAATGTTATTTATTGCCTGGTTTGTTATTTATTGTATATATTTATATAACCTCTATCAGCCCTTGCAGGTGAATCCAGGTTTTCCTTAGAGGGAGGAGGTGGCAATCTCCGTCCCAGATCCACAATGAAGGGGAATCCGGTTAGTCTTCTAAAAATAAACAAAAAAGGAAAAAAGAACATAGAAAAAGAGAGGGGGAACAACAACAACAACAATATAAACTTGACTTAACCTCCCAGGAGATAAAAAAACAAAGCACAAACCATAAATGGAAGTGGGGTAGGCGACACTGTGCAGGCACCTGTGCCAGCGCACCAAAGGCACATTATGTGATATTTTAAGAATTAATCCTCTCTAACCTAACCCTAACCCTAACCCTAACCCTAACCCCTAACCCTAACCCCTAACCCCTAACCCCTAACCCTAACCCTAACCCTGAAACACAACTAAAGATTCCATTATTATGTCATTAGTCATTTTCATGTTGATGGCTACTTATTGCATGTAGATCTCCATATATGATTTTGAAAAACATCTCGCAAAATCACTACCAATCGACTCCAAATGGTCTGAAACGTGCTCCTAACTACTTTCTGGAGGAAGTTTTTCGGCTGTGACACTTAGTCATTTTTCCACTCAGGTTCGCATGCTGCGATCTGATTGGACGACCGTTTTTCTTGAATAACTCCCGAACCGTACATCCTAGACACTTGGAAACCACGTTCGTCTAATATAATTCGACCATTCTGCATCCAACGGTACCACCCACGACTCTCTACGACCTTCCTGTCCGGAGATACAGGAAAAACAAACTTTATTTCGGCCATATCTCCGGACTCGAACGTTGTACAGGCTCGAGGGTGGTACCAATGGAAAGCCCGTACCCGAAAATAGGGGGTACAAGGTGGTTTCATGTCTCTACGACCTTCCGTTCCCGAGATATGCACCTTTGAAGTTATCGTCAGGGGCGACGATAGGTGGTTTTCATCCCTTAACCTAACCCCAACCCCAACCCCAACCCCAACCCCTAACCCTAACCCCAACCCTAACCCCAACCCCTAACCCTAACCTAACCCCTTCTTCCCAACCCTAACCCTAACCCTAACCCTAACCCTAACCCTAACCCTAACCCTAACCCTAACCCTAACTGTGCTGTGGCCCTGGAGCCCCAGCCCCTAACCCTAATCCTCCCCCAACCCTAACCTTAACCATAACCCTAGTTGGTGTGCCTAACCCTAACCCCTAGCCCCCCCTGCCCTAACCCTAACCGTGAATCTACTTGTGGATATGCTAATTAAGGAAATAAGCCAAAGTAAGAAATAAAGAAACAAAGAAATAAAGAGGCAAGAAAAAGCCAAAGAAATAAAACCCTATAAAAGGAAGAGCATAATCCAAAACTAGATAGACGTAAATGAAGGAAGGGTTTTCGCAAAGGGAAAAGCATAAGGAAGGGTTAATTGGAACTTAAAAACAAAAAGAGAAGGGAATTTAAACCTAAACATTGGATAACAAAAAGGAAAAGTGGGTGGAGCGAAAGGGACTATTAAAGCGAGTCAACAGAAATTTGGCAGAAGCGAATTTGACAGCGACAGAGAAGGTGCTTGGGTCTGAAGAAGGCACAAACATGCCGAAACGTAACCCCGGGAGGCACCTCTAAATTAAGCTAAAACAAGCTAAACGCCATGCAAGACAAAGCTAAAGAAAGCAAAAGAAGCTAAAGAAAGCAAAGTAAAGAAAAAGCAAGCAAGCTAGAAAGCTAAGAGAAGCTAAACAAAGAAGATAAAAGCAAGAAAGCTAAGAGTAAGCTAACGAAAGAAGCTACAACTAAAACTAAACACAGATAAAGCTAAACATGGCTAATTTTTTGAAACAATGACTACGCTAACTTAACTTATTGGAGAAACTCAACTAAAAAGGCAAAACTATGTCTAACAGAAAGCTAAGTATTGGCTAATTTTTTTCAGGGGCCGGCTCCAGGGCCCCAGCAGTCAGACCAGAGTAAAAGGAGTGTGCCTCCTGCACTCCTTCAGTGGAGAGCAGGCTTTTGACCTCACCTAACCCTAACCCCCTAACCCTAACCCTAACCCTAACCCTAACCCTAACCCTAACCCTAACCCATAACCCTAACCTTAACATCACTGGAGATTTGATTGAAACCCTCATTTTGCCTAACCCTAACCATTAGTTTTATGCCCAAGCCTAATTTTAATCCTAACCCTAACATCACAGTTAATTTGGCCCTAACCCTAACCCCCCATAACTTTATATTCAAATTTAATTTAAGCCCTAACCCTAACCATAATTTTAAATAGTAATTTTGATTGGAATTTAC
>JAFBJY010000119.1:0-22500 GCA_016801885.1 Toxotes chatareus | reverse complement strand
GGCAGCAAAACGCTTCCGCTCAAGCAGCAGAGGGTCCAGTTTAGTGTGGGACCCTCGGGGTCGAAGGACCGTGCACTTCCTGTCTCCTACGGGAGATGGGTTCAGCTTCTCTCCCTAACCCTAACCCCCCTATCCATACACTTTCCCTAACCTTAACCCTTCCATCCCTCTCCCCCTCTCCCTCCTATCTGATTAATCTTCCCCATCCTAACCCTAACCGTTCCACCCCTATTTAACCCTAACCTTAACCCCTATATCCTCTATACCCCAATCTCATTTTTTTTACTAAACCCTCTCCTAAAGCCAATGAAGGAACCATGATCCCCAATCAGGGGACAATAGATTAACCAGGAACAGAGGAGTCCAATAAATCAAAGACGATCACGTGGAAAAAAAAAACTGACAAGTTAAATATCCAACTGCAACTAAACACATAACCCTGGAAACACTGCATCTTATGAAATAAAACAGGGCTGATAATAAAAACAATGAGAATGAGGAATATCTGTATGGTGTGGTAGACGTGTGGACTTAGATGCATGATTTTTGAAATTTTATTGATATTGCATGTTTCTTTCTCTTATTTATTCTTATTTATTCTGTGATATATGGAACTTTAACTCATTTACTTAAGCACTTATCTCAATGTTATTTATTGCCTGGTTTGTTATTTATTGTATATATTTATATAACCTCTATCAGCCCTTGCAGGTGAATCCAGGTTTTCCTTAGAGGAGGAGGTGGCAATCTCCGTCCCAGATCCACAATGAAGGGAATCCGGTTAGTCTTCTAAAATAAACAAAAAGGAAAAAAAGAACATAGAAAAGAGAGGGGGAACAACAACAACAACAATATAAACTTGACTTAACCTCCCAGGAGATAAAAAACAAAGCACAAACCATAAATGGAAGTGGGGTAGGCGACACTGTGCAGGCACCTGTGCCAGCGCACACAAAGGCACATTATGTGATATTTTAAGAATTAATCCTCTCTAACCTAACCCTAACCCTAACCCTAACCCTAACCCCTAACCCCTAACCCCTAACCCCTAACCCCTAACCCCTAACCCTAACCCTAACCCTGAAACACAACTAAAGATTCCATTATTATGTCATTAGTCATTTTCATGTTGATGGCTACTTATTGCATGTAGATCTCCATATATGATTTTGAAAAACATCTCGCAAAATCACTACCAATCGACTCCAAATGGTCTGAAACGTGCTCCTAACTACTTTCTGGAGGAAGTTTTTCGGCTGTGACACTTAGTCATTTTTCCACTCAGGTTCGCATGCTGCGATCTGATTGGACGACCGTTTTCTTGAATAACTCCCGAACCGTACATCCTAGACACTTGGAAACCACGTTCGTCTAATATAATTCGACCATTCTGCATCCAACGGTACCACCCACGACTCTCTACGACCTTCCTGTCCGGAGATACAGGAAAAACAAACTTTATTTCGGCCATATCTCCGGACTCGAACGTTGTACAGGCTCGAGGGTGGTACCAATGGAAAGCCCGTACCCGAAAATAGGGGGTACAAGGTGGTTTCATGTCTCTACGACCTTCCGTTCCCGAGATATGCACCTTTGAAGTTATCGTCAGGGGCGACGATAGGTGGTTTTCATCCCCTAACCTAACCCCAACCCCAACCCCAACCCTAACCCTAACCCCTAACCCCAAACCCCAACCCCCCCCAACCCCAACCCTAACCCCAACCCTAACCCTAACCCCAACCCTAACCCCCAACCCTAACCCCAACCCCAACCCCAACCCCAACCCCCCCAACCCCAACCCTAACCCCAACCCCAAACCCAACCCCCTAACCCTAACCCTAACCCCAACCCTAACCCCAACCCTAACCCCAACCCCCCCCTAACCCCTAACCCCTAACCCTAACCCTAACCCCTAACCCTAACCCTAACCCTAACCCTAACCCTAACCCTAACCCTAACCCTAACCCCTAACCCTAACCCTAACCCTAACCCTAACCCTAACCCTAACCCTAACCCTAACCCTAACCCCTAACCCTAACCCTAACCCTAACCCTAACCCTAACCCTAACCCTAACCCTAACCCCTAACCTAACCGAATCTACTTGTGGATATGCTAATTAAGGAAATAAGCCAAAGTAAGAAATAAAGAAACAAAGAAATAAAGAGGCAAGAAAAAAGCCAAAGAAATAAAAAACCTATAAAAGGAAGAGCATAATCCAAAACTAGATAGACGTAAATGAAGGAAGGGTTTTAGCAAAGGGAAAAGCATAAGGAAGGGTTAATTGGAACTTAAAAACAAAAAGAGAAGGGAATTTAAACCTAAACATTGGATAACAAAAAGGAAAAGTGGGTGGAGCGAAAGGGACTATTAAAGCGAGTCAACAGAAATTTGGCAGAAGCGAATTTGACAGCGACAGAGAAGGTGCTTGGGTCTGAAGAAGGCACAAACATGCCGAAACGTAACCCCGGGAGGCACCTCTAAATTAAGCTAAAACAAGCTAAACGCCATGCAAGACAAAGCTAAAGAAAGCAAAAGAAGCTAAAAGAAAGCAAAGTAAAGAAAAAGCAAGCAAGCTAGAAAGCTAAGAGAAGCTAAACAAAGAAGATAAAAGCAAGAAAGCTAAGAGTAAGCTAACGAAAGAAGCTACAACTAAAACTAAACACAGATAAAGCTAAACATGGCTAATTTTTTGAAACAATGACTACGCTTAACTTAACTTATTGGAGAAACTCAACTAAAAAGGCAAAACTATGTCTAACAGAAAGCTAAGTATTGGCTAATTTTTTTCAGGGGCCGGCTCCAGGGCCCCAGCAGTCAGACCAGAGTAAAAGGAGGCGTGCACCTCCTGCACTCCTTCAGTGGAGAGCAGGCTTTGACCTCACCTAACCTAGCCAGATCCCTCTTGGTAACTGTGCTGTGGCCCTGGAGCCCCAGCCCCTAACCCTAATCCTCCCCCAACCCTAACCTTAACCATAACCCGAGTTGGTGTGCCTAACCCCTAACCCCTAGCCCCCTGCCCTAACCCTAACCGTGAATCTACTTGTGGATATGCTAATTAAGGAAATAAGCCAAAGTAAGAAATAAAGAAACAAAGAAATAAAGAGGCAAGAAAAAGCCAAAGAAATAAAACCCTATAAAAGGAAGAGCATAATCCAAAACTAGATAGACGTAAATGAAGGAAGGGTTTTCGCAAAGGGAAAAGCATAAGGAAGGGTTAATTGGAACTTAAAAACAAAAAGAGAAGGGAATTTAAACCTAAACATTGGATAACAAAAAGGAAAAGTGGGTGGAGCGAAAGGGACTATTAAAGCGAGTCAACAGAAATTTGGCAGAAGCGAATTTGACAGCGACAGAGAAGGTGCTTGGGTCTGAAGAAGGCACAAACATGCCGAAACGTAACCCCGGGAGGCACCTCTAAATTAAGCTAAAACAAGCTAAACGCCATGCAAGACAAAGCTAAAGAAAGCAAAAGAAGCTAAAGAAAGCAAAGTAAAGAAAAAGCAAGCAAGCTAGAAAGCTAAGAGAAGCTAAACAAAGAAGATAAAAGCAAGAAAGCTAAGAGTAAGCTAACGAAAGAAGCTACAACTAAAACTAAACACAGATAAAGCTAAACATGGCTAATTTTTTGAAACAATGACTACGCTAACTTAACTTATTGGAGAAACTCAACTAAAAAGGCAAAACTATGTCTAACAGAAAGCTAAGTATTGGCTAATTTTTTCAGGGGCCGGCTCCAGGGCCCCAGCAGTCAGACCAGAGTAAAAGGAGTGCACCTCCTGCACTCCTTCAGTGGAGAGCAGGCTTTTGACCTCACCTAACCTAGCCAGATCCCTCTTGGTAACTGTGCTGTGGCCCTGGAGCCCCAGCCCCTAACCCTAATCCTCCCCAACCCTAACCTTAACCATAACCCTAGTTGGTGTGCCTAACCCTAACCCCTAGCCCCCTGCCCTAACCCCTAACCGTGAATCTACTTGTGGATATGCTAATTAAGGAAATAAGCCAAAGTAAGAAATAAAGAAACAAAGAAATAAAGAGGCAAGAAAAAGCCAAAGAAATAAAACCCTATAAAAGGAAGAGCATAATCCAAAACTAGATAGACGTAAATGAAGGAAGGGTTTTCATAAAGGGAAAAGCATAAGGAAGGGTTAATTGGAACTTAAAAACAAAAAGAGAAGGGAATTTAAACCTAAACATTGGATAACAAAAAGGAAAAGTGGGTGGAGCGAAAGGGACTATTAAAGCGAGTCAACAGAAATTTGGCAGAAGCGAATTTGACAGCGACAGAGAAGGTGCTTGGGTCTGAAGAAGGCACAAACATGCCAAACGTAACCCCGGAGGCACCTCTAAATTAAGCTAAAACAAGCTAAACGCCATGCAAGACAAAGCTAAAGAAAGCAAAAGAAGCTAAAGAAAGCAAAGTAAAGAAAAAGCAAGCAAGCTAGAAAGCTAAGAGAAGCTAAACAAAGAAGATAAAAGCAAGAAAGCTAAGAGTAAGCTAACGAAAGAAGCTACAACTAAAACTAAACACAGATAAAGCTAAACATGGCTAATTTTTGAAACAATGACTACGCTAACTTAACTTATTGGAGAAACTCAACTAAAAAGGCAAAACTATGTCTAACAGAAAGCTAAGTATTGGCTAATTTTTTCAGGGGCCGGCTCCAGGGCCCCAGCAGTCAGACCAGAGTAAAAGGAGCGTGCACCTCCTGCACTCCTTCAGTGGAGAGCAGGCTTTTGACCCTCACCTAACCTAGCCAGATCCCTCTTGGTAACTGTGCTGTGGCCCTGGAGCCCCAGCCCCTAACCCTAATCCTCCCCCAACCCTAACCTTAACCATAACCCTAGTTGGTGTGCCTAACCCTAACCCCTAGCCCCCCCTGCCCTAACCCTAACCGTGAATCTACTTGTGGATATGCTAATTAAGGAAATAAGCCAAAGTAAGAAATAAAGAAACAAAGAAATAAAGAGGCAAGAAAAAGCCAAAGAAATAAAACCCTATAAAAGGAAGAGCATAATCCAAAACTAGATAGACGTAAATGAAGGAAGGGTTTTCGCAAAGGGAAAAGCATAAGGAAGGGTTAATTGGAACTTAAAAACAAAAAGAGAAGGGAATTTAAACCTAAACATTGGATAACAAAAAGGAAAAGTGGGTGGAGCGAAAGGGACTATTAAAGCGAGTCAACAGAAATTTGGCAGAAGCGAATTTGACAGCGACAGAGAAGGTGCTTGGGTCTGAAGAAGGCACAAACATGCAAAAACGTAACCCCGGAGGCACCTCTAAATTAAGCTAAAACAAGCTAAACGCCATGCAAGACAAAGCTAAAGAAAGCAAAAGAAGCTAAAGAAAGCAAAGTAAAGAAAAAAGCAAGCAAGCTAGAAAGCTAAGAGAAGCTAAACAAAGAAGATAAAAGCAAGAAAGCTAAGAGTAAGCTAACGAAAGAAGCTACAACTAAAACTAAACACAGATAAAGCTAAACATGGCTAATTTTTTGAAACAATGACTACGCTAACTTAACTTATTGGAGAAACTCAACTAAAAAGGCAAAACTATGTCTAACAGAAAGCTAAGTATTGGCTAATTTTTTTTCAGGGGCGGCTCCAGGGCCCCAGCAGTCAGACCAGAGTAAAAGGAGCGCGTGCACCTCCTGCACTCCTTCAGTGGAGAGCAGGCTTTTGACCTCACCTAACCCTAACCCCCAACCCTAACCCCTAACCCTAACCCTAACCCTAACCCTAACCCTAACCCATAACCCTAACCTTAACATCACTGGAGATTTGATTGAAACCCTCATTTTGCCTAACCCTAACCATTAGTTTTATGCCCAAGCCTAATTTTAATCCTAACCCTAACATCACAGTTAATTTGGCCCTAACCCTAACCCCCATAACTTTATATTCAAATTTAATTTAAGCCCTAACCCTAACCATAATTTTAAATAGTAATTTTGATTGGAATTTACCTTTAAACCCTCATTTTATATTTTATATTTTGTATTTTAAGTTTAAATAGTAATTTTAGTTGTAATTTACCTTTAATTTTCACTTAAACACATTAAAACCTATTGGGATTCGGTAAACACAGGGTTAACGAAAAAGAGACGATTGAAAAAAAAAAAAAAAGACGATTGAGAAAACTAAAAAGACGATCGAAAAACTAAAACATTTAGACGCTTGTAACTTAGGAAGGGAGGGTATATAAGGGAGGACTTGAAAATTTGATCATTCTTGCTTTGACTCTCGAAGGGGAAACATCTCTGGCAGTCATTCAGCAGCTCTTTTATTTTAACACGTGCCCAGCCTGAGGAAGACCGATTGATTTGTCGAAACGTCAGCGTTAGGGCACGTGATTTTGTATTTGGCCATTTGATTTATTGTGTTTTTTTTTTTTTTTTTTTTTTTTTTTTTTTTTTATTTTGATTTTTGATGAATAAAAGTTTTTGATTTATTGTATAAACAATTTTTTCTTTTCTCTTTTTGGAAAGTATTTTTAGTTTATTGTTATTTTGGATATAAAAACATTTAAAAGTACAAAAAAAAGACAAAAAGAAAAAAGACAAAAAACATAAAATAATTAAAAATAAAGAAGATTTGATTTAGTTTATTGAAATAATTTGAGTTTTGACTTGAAAACAATTTAGTTTGTGATAGTTTTTCCTTTCTCCTTTTGAGAAAGTGTTTTGAGTTAATTAAAAAAAAGACAAATAAAGACAGAAGACAGATTTGATTTACAGTTTTCTTTTAATAATTTCATTTAAAATATATACAACAAAAACCTACGACACAACATAAACAAAACAAACAACCATGATGGACGGGGGCTGGACGGAAGTACGGTATGGCCGAAAACGCCAACGCTTCCGTCAACAGCAGAGGGTCCAGTTTAGTGTGGGACCCTCGGGTCAAGGACCGTGCACTTCCTGTCTCCTACGGGAGATGGGTTCAGCTTCTCTCCCTAACCCTAACCCCCTATCCATACACTTTCCCTAACCTTAACCCTTCCATCCCTCTCCCCTCTCCTCCTATCTGATTAATCTTCCCCATCCTAACCCTAACCGTTCCACCCCCTATTTAACCCTAACCTTAACCCCTATATCCTCTATACCCCAATCTCATTTTTTTACTAAACCCTCTCCTAAAGCCAATGAAGGAACCATGATCCCCAATCAGGGGACAATAGATTAACCAGGAACAGAGGAGTCCAATAAATCAAAGACGCGATCACGTGGAAAAGAAAAACTGACAAGTTAAATATCCAACTGCAACTAAACACATAACCCTGGAAACACTGCATCTTATGAAATAAAACAGGGCTGATAATAAAAACAATGAGAATGAGGAATATCTGTATGGTGTGGTAGACGTGTGGACTTAGATGCATGATTTTTGAAATTTTATTGATATTGCATGTTTCTTTCTCTTATTTATTCTTATTTATTCTGTGATATATGGAACTTTAACTCATTTACTTAAGCACTTATCTCAATGTTATTTATTGCCTGGTTTGTTATTTATTGTATATATTTATATAACCTCTATCAGCCCTTGCAGGTGAATCCAGGTTTTCCTTAGAGGGAGGAGGTGGCAATCTCCGTCCCAGATCCACAATGAAGGGGAATCCGGTTAGTCTTCTAAAAATAAACAAAAAAGGAAAAAAGAACATAGAAAAAGAGAGGGGGAACAACAACAACAACAATATAAACTTGACTTAACCTCCCAGGAGATAAAAAACAAAGCAACCTAACCCTAACCCTAACCCTAACCCTAACCTAACCCTAACCCTAACCCTAACCCCTAACCCTAACCCTAACCCTGAAACACAACTAAAGATTCCATTATTATGTCATTAGTCATTTTCATGTTGATGGCTACTTATTGCATGTAGATCTCCATATATGATTTTGAAAAAACATCTCGCAAAATCACTACCAATCGACTCCAAATGGTCTGAAACGTGCTCCTAACTACTTTCTGGAGGAAGTTTTTCGGCTGTGACACTTAGTCATTTTTCCACTCAGGTTCGCATGCTGCGATCTGATTGGACGAGCGTTTTTCTTGAATAACTCCCGAACCGTACATCCTAGACACTTGGAAACCACGTTCGTCTAATATAATTCGACCATTCTGCATCCAACGGTACCACCCACGACTCTCTACGACCTTCCTGTCCGGAGATACAGGAAAAACAAACTTTATTTCGGCCATATCTCCGGACTCGAACGTTGTACAGGCTCGAGGGTGGTACCAATGGAAAGCCCGTACCCGAAAATAGGGGGGTACAAGGTGGTTTCATGTCTCTACGACCTTCCGTTCCCGAGATATGCACCTTTGAAGTTATCGTCAGGGCGGCGATAGGTGGTTTCATCCCCTCATAACCCCTAACCCCCTAACCCCTAACCCTAACCCCAACCCTAACCCCAAACCCCAACCCCAACCCTAACCCCCTAACCCCAACCCTAACCCTTAACCCTAACCCTAACCCCAACCCCAACCCTAACCCCAACCCTAACCCCCCTAACCCCAACCCCCCTAACCCCAACCCTAACCCCAACCCTAACCCTAACCCCAACCCTAACCCCAACCCCAACCCTAACCCCAACCCTAACCCCTAACCTAACAACCCCTACCTAACCAGTCAGACCAGAGTAAAAGGAGTTGCACCTCCTGCACTCCTTCAGTGGAGAGCAGGCTTTTGACCCTCACCCAACCTAGCCAGATCCCTCTTGGTAACTGTGCTGTGGCCCTGGAGCCCCAGCCCCTAACCCTACTCCTCCCCCACCCCTAACCTTAACCATAACCCTAGTTGGTGTGCCTAACCCTAACCCCTAGCCCCCCCTGCCCTAACCCTAACCGTGAATCTACTTGTGGATATGCTAATTAAGGAAATAAGCCAAAGTAAGAAATAAAGAAACAAAGAAATAAAGAGGCAAGAAAAAGCCAAAGAAATAAAACCCTATAAAAGGAAGAGCATAATCCAAAACTAGATAGACGTAAATGAAGGAAGGGTTTTCGCAAAGGGAAAAGCAGAAGGAAGGGTTAATTGGAACTCAAAAACAAAAAAGAGAAGGGAATTTAAACCTAAACATTGGATAACAAAAAGGAAAAGTGGGTGGAGCGAAAGGGACTATTAAAGCGAGTCAACAGAAATTTGGCAGAAGCGAATTTGACAGCGACAGAGAAGGTGCTTGGGTCTGAAGAAGGCACAAACATGCCAAACGTAACCCCGGAGGCACCTCTAAATTAAGCTAAAACAAGCTAAACGCCATGCAAGACAAAGCTAAAGAAAGCAAAAGAAGCTAAAGAAAGCAAAGTAAAGAAAAAGCAAGCAAGCTAGAAAGCTAAGAGAAGCTAAACAAAGAAGATAAAAGCAAGAAAGCTAAGAGTAAGCTAACGAAAGAAGCTACAACTAAAACTAAACACAGATAAAGCTAAACATGGCTAATTTTTGAAACAATGACTACGCTAACTTAACTTATTGGAGAAACTCAACTAAAAAGGCAAAACTATGTCTAACAGAAAGCTAAGTATTGGCTAATTTTTTCAGGGGCCGGCTCCAGGGCCCCAGCAGTCAGACCAGAGTAAAGGGAGCGTGCACCTCCTGCACTCCTTCAGTGGAGAGCAGGCTTTGACCCTCACCTAACCTAGCCAGATCCCTCTTGGTAACTGTGCTGTGGCCCTGGAGCCCCAGCCCCTAACCCTAATCCTCCCCAACCCTAACCTTAACCATAACCCTAGTTGGTGTGCCTAACCCTAACCCCTAGCCCCCTGCCCTAACCCCTAACCGTGAATCTACTTGTGGATATGCTAATTAAGGAAATAAGCCAAAGTAAGAAATAAAGAAACAAAGAAATAAAGAGGCAAGAAAAAGCCAAAGAAATAAAACCCTATAAAAGGAAGAGCATAATCCAAAACTAGATAGACGTAAATGAAGGAAGGGTTTTCAAAAAGGAAAAGCAGAAGGAAGGGTTAATTGGAACTCAAAAACAAAAAAGAGAAGGGAATTTAAACCTAAACATTGGATAACAAAAAGGAAAAGTGGGTGGAGCGAAAGGGACTATTAAAGCGAGTCAACAGAAATTTGGCAGAAGCGAATTTGACAGCGACAGAGAAGGTGCTTGGGTCTGAAGAAGGCACAAACATGCCAAACGTAACCCCGGAGGCACCTCTAAATTAAGCTAAAAACAAGCTAAACGCCATGCAAGACAAAGCTAAAAAAAGCAAAAGAAGCTAAAGAAAGCAAAGTAAAGAAAAAAGCAAGCAAGCTAGAAAGCTAAGAGAAGCTAAACAAAGAAGATAAAAGCAAGAAAGCTAAGAGTAAGCTAACGAAAAAGCTACAACTAAAACTAAACACAGATAAAGCTAAACATGGCTAATTTTTTGAAACAATGACTACGCTTAACTTAACTTATTGGAGAAACTCAACTAAAAAGGCAAAACTATGTCTAACAGAAAGCTAAGTATTGGCTAATTTTTTCAGGGGCCGGCTCCAGGGCCCCAGCAGTCAGACCAGAGTAAAGGAGCGTGCACCTCCTGCACTCCTTCAGTGGAGAGCAGGCTTTGACCCTCACCTAACCTAGCCAGATCCCTCTTGGTAACTGTGCTGTGGCCCTGGAGCCCCAGCCCCTAACCCTAATCCTCCCCAACCCTAACCTTAACCATAACCCTAGTTGGTGTGCCTAACCCTAACCCCTAGCCCCCTGCCCTAACCCTAACCGTGAATCTACTTGTGGATATGCTAATTAAGGAAATAAGCCAAAGTAAGAAATAAAGAAACAAAGAAATAAAGAGGCAAGAAAAAGCCAAAGAAATAAAACCCTATAAAAGGAAGAGCATAATCCAAAACTAGATAGACGTAAATGAAGGAAGGGTTTTCAAAAAGGAAAAGCAGAAGGAAGGGTTAATTGGAACTCAAAAACAAAAAGAGAAGGGAATTTAAACCTAAACATTGGATAACAAAAAGGAAAAGTGGGTGGAGCGAAAGGGACTATTAAAGCGAGTCAACAGAAATTTGGCAGAAGCGAATTTGACAGCGACAGAGAAGGTGCTTGGGTCTGAAGAAGGCACAAACATGCCAAACGTAACCCCGGGAGGCACCTCTAAATTAAGCTAAAACAAGCTAAACGCCATGCAAGACAAAGCTAAAGAAAGCAAAAGAAGCTAAAGAAAGCAAAGTAAAGAAAAAGCAAGCAAGCTAGAAAGCTAAGAGAAGCTAAACAAAGAAGATAAAAGCAAGAAAGCTAAGAGTAAGCTAACGAAAGAAGCTACAACTAAAACTAAACACAGATAAAGCTAAACATGGCTAATTTTTTGAAACAATGACTACGCTAACTTAACTTATTGGAGAAACTCAACTAAAAAGGCAAAACTATGTCTAACAGAAAGCTAAGTATTGGCTAATTTTTTCAGGGGCCGGCTCCAGGGCCCCAGCAGTCAGACCAGAGTAAAAGGAGCGTGCACCTCCTGCACTCCTTCAGTGGAGAGCAGGCTTTTGACCCTCACCTAACCTAGCCAGATCCCTCTTGGTAACTGTGCTGTGGCCCTGGAGCCCCAGCCCCTAACCCTAATCCTCCCCCACCCCTAACCTTAACCATAACCCTAGTTGGTGTGCCTAACCCTAACCCCTAGCCCCCCCTGCCCTAACCCTAACCGTGAATCTACTTGTGGATATGCTAATTAAGGAAATAAGCCAAAGTAAGAAATAAAGAAACAAAGAAATAAAGAGGCAAGAAAAAGCCAAAGAAATAAAACCCTATAAAAGGAAGAGCATAATCCAAAACTAGATAGACGTAATGAAGGAAGGGTTTTCAAAGGAAAAGCAGAAGGAAGGGTTAATTGGAACTCAAAAACAAAAAAGAGAAGGGAATTTAAACCTAAACATTGGATAACAAAAAGGAAAAGTGGGTGGAGCGAAAGGGACTATTAAAGCGAGTCAACAGAAATTTGGCAGAAGCGAATTTGACAGCGACAGAGAAGGTGCTTGGGTCTGAAGAAGGCACAAACATGCCAAACGTAACCCCGGAGGCACCTCTAAATTAAGCTAAAACAAGCTAAACGCCATGCAAGACAAAGCTAAAGAAAGCAAAAGAAGCTAAAGAAAGCAAAGTAAAGAAAAAAAAAGCAGCAAGCTAGAAAGCTAAGAGAAGCTAAACAAAGAAGATAAAAGCAAGAAAGCTAAGAGTAAGCTAACGAAAGAAGCTACAACTAAAACTAAACACAGATAAAGCTAAACATGGCTAATTTTTTGAAACAATGACTACGCTAACTTAACTTATTGGAGAAACTCAACTAAAAAGGCAAAACTATGTCTAACAGAAAGCTAAGTATTGGCTAATTTTTTCAGGGGCCGGCTCCAGGGCCCCAGCAGTCAGACCAGAGTAAAGGGAGCGTGCACCTCCTGCACTCCTTCAGTGGAGAGCAGGCTTTGACCCTCACCTAACCTAGCCAGATCCCTCTTGGTAACTGTGCTGTGGCCCTGGAGCCCCAGCCCCTAACCCTAATCCTCCCCCAACCCTAACCTTAACCATAACCCTAGTTGGTGTGCCTAACCCTAACCCCTAGCCCCCCCTGCCCTAACCCCTAACCGTGAATCTACTTGTGGATATGCTAATTAAGGAAATAAGCCAAAGTAAGAAATAAAGAAACAAAGAAATAAAGAGGCAAGAAAAAGCCAAAGAAATAAAACCCTATAAAAGGAAGAGCATAATCCAAAACTAGATAGACGTAAATGAAGGAAGGGTTTTCAAAAGGGAAAAGCAGAAGGAAGGGTTAATTGGAACTCAAAAACAAAAAAGAGAAGGGAATTTAAACCTAAACATTGGATAACAAAAAGGAAAAGTGGGTGGAGCGAAAGGGACTATTAAAGCGAGTCAACAGAAATTTGGCAGAAGCGAATTTGACAGCGACAGAGAAGGTGCTTGGGTCTGAAGAAGGCACAAACATGCCAAACGTAACCCGGGAGGCACCTCTAAATTAAGCTAAAACAAGCTAAACGCCATGCAAGACAAAGCTAAAGAAAAAGCAAAAGAAGCTAAAGAAAGCAAAGTAAAGAAAAAGCAAGCAAGCTAGAAAGCTAAGAGAAGCTAAACAAAGAAGATAAAAGCAAGAAAGCTAAGAGTAAGCTAACGAAAAGAAGCTACAACTAAAACTAAACACAGATAAAGCTAAACATGGCTAATTTTTTGAAACAATGACTACGCTAACTTAACTTATTGGAGAAACTCAACTAAAAAGGCAAAACTATGTCTAACAGAAAGCTAAGTATTGGCTAATTTTTTTTCAGGGGCCGGCTCCAGGGCCCCAGCAGTCAGACCAGAGTAAAGGGAGCGTGCACCTCCTGCACTCCTTCAGTGGAGAGCAGGCTTTTGACCCACACCTAACCTAGCCAGATCCCTCTTGGTAACTGTGCTGTGGCCCTGGAGCCCCAGCCCCTAACCCTAATCCTCCCCAACCCTAACCTTAACCATAACCCTAGTTGGTGTGCCTAACCCTAACCCCTAGCCCCCCCTGCCCTAACCCTAACCGTGAATCTACTTGTGGATATGCTAATTAAGGAAATAAGCCAAAGTAAGAAATAAAGAAACAAAGAAATAAAGAGGCAAGAAAAAGCCAAAGAAATAAAACCCTATAAAAGGAAGAGCATAATCCAAAACTAGATAGACGTAAATGAAGGAAGGGTTTTCAAAGGAAAAGCAGAAGGAAGGGTTAATTGGAACTCAAAAACAAAAAAGAGAAGGGAATTTAAACCTAAACATTGGATAACAAAAAGGAAAAGTGGGTGGAGCGAAAGGGACTATTAAAGCGAGTCAACAGAAATTTGGCAGAAGCGAATTTGACAGCGACAGAGAAGGTGCTTGGGTCTGAAGAAGGCACAAACATGCCGAAACGTAACCCCGGGAGGCACCTCTAAATTAAGCTAAAACAAGCTAAACGCCATGCAAGACAAAGCTAAAGAAAGCAAAAGAAGCTAAAGAAAGCAAAGTAAAGAAAAAGCAAGCAAGCTAGAAAGCTAAGAGAAGCTAAACAAAGAAGATAAAAGCAAGAAAGCTAAGAGTAAGCTAACGAAAGAAGCTACAACTAAAACTAAACACAGATAAAGCTAAACATGGCTAATTTTTTGAAACAATGACTACGCTTAACTTAACTTATTGGAGAAACTCAACTAAAAAAGGCAAAACTATGTCTAACAGAAAGCTAAGTATTGGCTAATTTTTTTCAGGGGCCGGCTCCAGGGCCCCAGCAGTCAGACCAGAGTAAAGGAGTGCACCTCCTGCACTCCTTCAGTGGAGAGCAGGCTTTGACCTCACCTAACCTAGCCCAGATCCCTCTTGGTAACTGTGCTGTGGCCCTGGAGCCCCAGCCCCTAACCCTAATCCTCCCCAACCCTAACCTTAACCATAACCCTAGTTGGTGTGCCTAACCCTAACCCCTAGCCCCCCTGCCCCTACCCCTAACCGTGAATCTACTTGTGGATATGCTAATTAAGGAAATAAGCCAAAGTAAGAAATAAAGAAACAAAGAAATAAAGAGGCAAGAAAAAGCCAAAGAAATAAAACCCTATAAAAGGAAGAGCATAATCCAAAACTAGATAGACGTAAATGAAGGAAGGGTTTTCATAAAGGGAAAAGCAGAAGGAAGGGTTAATTGGAACTCAAAAACAAAAAAGAGAAGGGAATTTAAACCTAAACATTGGATAACAAAAGGAAAAAGTGGGTGGAGCGAAAGGGACTATTAAAGCGAGTCAACAGAAATTTGGCAGAAGCGAATTTGACAGCGACAGAGAGAGTGCTGCTTGGGTCTGAAGAAGGCACAAACATGCCAAACGTAACCCCGGAGGCACCTCTAAATTAAGCTAAAACAAGCTAAACGCCATGCAAGACAAAGCTAAAGAAAGCAAAAGAAGCTAAAGAAAGCAAAGTAAAGAAAAAAGCAAGCAAGCTAGAAAGCTAAGAGAAGCTAAACAAAGAAGATAAAAGCAAGAAAGCTAAGAGTAAGCTAACGAAAAGAAGCTACAACTAAAACTAAACACAGATAAAGCTAAACATGGCTAATTTTTTGAAACAATGACTACGCTAACTTAACTTATTGGAGAAACTCAACTAAAAAGGCAAAACTATGTCTAACAGAAAGCTAAGTATTGGCTAATTTTTTCAGGGGCGGCTCAGGGCCCCAGCAGTCAGACCAGAGTAAAGGAGCGTGCACCTCCTGCACTCCTTCAGTGGAGAGCAGGCTTTGACCTCACCTAACCTAGCCAGATCCCTCTTGGTAACTGTGCTGTGGCCCTGGAGCCCCAGCCCCTAACCCTAATCCTCCCCAACCCTAACCTTAACCATAACCCTAGTTGGTGTGCCTAACCCTAACCCCTAGCCCCCCTGCCCTAACCCCTAACCGTGAATCTACTTGTGGATATGCTAATTAAGGAAATAAGCCAAAGTAAGAAATAAAGAAACAAAGAAATAAAGAGGCAAGAAAAAGCAAAAGAAATAAAACCCTATAAAAGGAAGAGCATAATCCAAAACTAGATAGACGTAAATGAAGGAAGGGTTTTCGCAAAGGGAAAAGCAGAAGGAAGGGTTAATTGGAACTCAAAAACAAAAAAGAGAAGGGAATTTAAACCTAAACATTGGATAACAAAAAGGAAAAGTGGGTGGAGCGAAAGGGACTATTAAAGCGAGTCAACAGAAATTTGGCAGAAGCGAATTTGACAGCGACAGAGAAGGTGCTTGGGTCTGAAGAAGGCACAAACATGCCAAACGTAACCCCGGAGGCACCTCTAAATTAAGCTAAAACAAGCTAAACGCCATGCAAGACAAAGCTAAAGAAAGCAAAAGAAGCTAAAGAAAGCAAAGTAAAGAAAAAAAGCAAGCAAGCTAGAAAGCTAAGAGAAGCTAAACAAAGAAGATAAAAGCAAGAAAGCTAAGAGTAAGCTAACGAAAGAAGCTACAACTAAAACTAAACACAGATAAAGCTAAACATGGCTAATTTTTTGAAACAATGACTACGCTTAACTTAACTTATTGGAGAAACTCAACTAAAAAGGCAAAACTATGTCTAACAGAAAGCTAAGTATTGGCTAATTTTTTTCAGGGGCCGGCTCCAGGGCCCCAGCAGTCAGACCAGAGTAAAAGAGAGCGTGCACCTCCTGCACTCCTTCAGTGGAGAGCAGGCTTTTGACCCTCACCTAACCTAGCCAGATCCCTCTTGGTAACTGTGCTGTGGCCCTGGAGCCCCAGCCCCTAACCCTAATCCTCCCCAACCCTAACCTTAACCATAACCCTAGTTGGTGTGCCTAACCCTAACCCCTAGCCCCCCTGCCCTAACCCCTAACCGTGAATCTACTTGTGGATATGCTAATTAAGGAAATAAGCCAAAGTAAGAAATAAAGAAACAAAGAAATAAAGAGGCAAGAAAAAGCCAAAGAAATAAAACCCTATAAAAGGAAGAGCATAATCCAAAACTAGATAGACGTAAATGAAGGAAGGGTTTTCAAAAAGGAAAAGCAGAAGGAAGGGTTAATTGGAACTCAAAAACAAAAAAGAGAAGGGAATTTAAACCTAAACATTGGATAACAAAAGAGGAAAAGTGGGTGGAGCGAAAGGGACTATTAAAGCGAGTCAACAGAAATTTGGCAGAAGCGAATTTGACAGCGACAGAGAAGGTGCTTGGGTCTGAAGAAGGCACAAACATGCCGAAAACGTAACCCCGGAGGCACCTCTAAATTAAGCTAAAACAAGCTAAACGCCATGCAAGACAAAGCTAAAGAAAGCAAAAGAAGCTAAAGAAAGCAAAGTAAAGAAAAAAGCAAGCAAGCTAGAAAGCTAAGAGAAGCTAAACAAAGAAGATAAAAGCAAGAAAGCTAAGAGTAAGCTAACGAAAGAAGCTACAACTAAAACTAAACACAGATAAAGCTAAACATGGCTAATTTTTTGAAAATGATGACTACGCTTAACTTAACTTATTGGAGAAACTCAACTAAAAAGGCAAAACTATGTCTAACAGAAAGCTAAGTATTGGCTAATTTTTTTCAGGGGCCGGCTCCAGGGCCCCAGCAGTCAGACCAGAGTAAAGGGAGGCGTGCACCTCCTGCACTCCTTCAGTGGAGAGCAGGCTTTGACCTCACCTAACCTAGCCAGATCCCTCTTGGTAACTGTGCTGTGGCCCTGGAGCCCCAGCCCCTAACCCTAATCCTCCCCAACCCTAACCTTAACCATAACCCTAGTTGGTGTGCCTAACCCTAACCCCTAGCCCCCCTGCCCTAACCCCTAACCGTGAATCTACTTGTGGATATGCTAATTAAGGAAATAAGCCAAAGTAAGAAATAAAGAAACAAAGAAATAAAGAGGCAAGAAAAAGCCAAAGAAATAAAACCCTATAAAAGGAAGAGCATAATCCAAAACTAGATAGACGTAAATGAAGGAAGGGTTTTCAAAAGGGAAAAGCAGAAGGAAGGGTTAATTGAACTCAAAAACAAAAAAGAAGGGAATTTAAACCTAAACATTGGATAACAAAAAGGAAAAGTGGGTGGAGCGAAAGGGACTATTAAAGCGAGTCAACAGAAATTTGGCAGAAGCGAATTTGACAGCGACAGAGAAGGTGCTTGGGTCTGAAGAAGGCACAAACATGCCAAACGTAACCCCGGGAGGCACCTCTAAATTAAGCTAAAACAAGCTAAACGCCATGCAAGACAAAGCTAAAGAAAGCAAAAAGAAGCTAAAGAAAGCAAAGTAAAGAAAAAAAGCAAGCAAGCTAGAAAGCTAAGAGAAGCTAAACAAAGAAGATAAAAGCAAGAAAGCTAAGAGTAAGCTAACGAAAAGAAGCTACAACTAAAACTAAACACAGATAAAGCTAAACATGGCTAATTTTTTGAAACAATGACTACGCTTAACTTAACTTATTGGAGAAACTCAACTAAAAAGGCAAAACTATGTCTAACAGAAAGCTAAGTATTGGCTAATTTTTTCAGGGGCCGGCTCAGGGCCCCAGCAGTCAGACCAGAGTAAAGGAGCGTGCACCTCCTGCACTCCTTCAGTGGAGAGCAGGCTTTGACCCTCACCTAACCTAGCCAGATCCCTCTTGGTAACTGTGCTGTGGCCCTGGAGCCCCAGCCCCTAACCCTAATCCTCCCCAACCCTAACCTTAACCATAACCCTAGTTGGTGTGCCTAACCCTAACCCCTAGCCCCCTGCCCTAACCCCCTAACCGTGAATCTACTTGTGGATATGCTAATTAAGGAAATAAGCCAAAGTAAGAAATAAAGAAACAAAGAAATAAAGAGGCAAGAAAAAGCCAAAGAAATAAAACCCTATAAAAGGAAGAGCATAATCCAAAACTAGATAGACGTAAATGAAGGAAGGGTTTTTACAAAAGGGAAAAGCATAAGGAAGGGTTAATTGGAACTCAAAAAACAAAAAGAGAAGGGAATTTAAACCTAAACATTGGATAACAAAAAGGAAAAGTGGGTGGAGCGAAAGGGACTATTAAAGCGAGTCAACAGAAATTTGGCAGAAGCGAATTTGACAGCGACAGAGAAGGTGCTTGGGTCTGAAGAAGGCACAAACATGCCGAAACGTAACCCCGGAGGCACCTCTAAATTAAGCTAAAACAAGCTAAACGCCATGCAAGACAAAGCTAAAGAAAGCAAAAGAAGCTAAAGAAAGCAAAGTAAAGAAAAAAGCAAGCAAGCTAGAAAGCTAAGAGAAGCTAAACAAAGAAGATAAAAGCAAGAAAGCTAAGAGTAAGCTAACGAAAAGAAGCTACAACTAAAACTAAACACAGATAAAGCTAAACATGGCTAATTTTTTGAAACAATGACTACGCTTAACTTAACTTATTGGAGAAACTCAACTAAAAAGGCAAAACTATGTCTAACAGAAAGCTAAGTATTGGCTAATTTTTTCAGGGGCCGGCTCCAGGGCCCCAGCAGTCAGACCAGAGTAAAGGGAGCGTGCACCTCCTGCACTCCTTCAGTGGAGAGCAGGCTTTTGACCCTCACCTAACCTAGCCAGATCCCTCTTGGTAACTGTGCTGTGGCCCTGGAGCCCCAGCCCCTAACCCTAATCCTCCCCCAACCCTAACCTTAACCATAACCCTAGTTGGTGTGCCTAACCCTAACCCCTAGCCCCCCCTGCCCTAACCCTAACCGTGAATCTACTTGTGGATATGCTAATTAAGGAAATAAGCCAAAGTAAGAAATAAAGAAACAAAGAAATAAAGAGGCAAGAAAAAGCCAAAGAAATAAAACCCTATAGAAGGAAGAGCATAATCCAAAACTGGATGGACGTGGATGGGGGAGGGGTTTTCGCAAAGGGAGGGGCATAGGGAAGGGTTGATTGGAACTTAAGAACAAAAGGAGAAGGGAATTTGAACCTAGACATTGGATAACGGAGAGGAGGGGTGGGTGGAGCGAGGGGGACTATTGAAGCGAGTCGGCAGAGATTTGGCAGAAGCGAGTTTGACAGCGACAGAGAGAAGTGCTTTGGTCTGAAGAAGGCACAAACATGCCAAACGTAACCCCGGAGGCACCTCTAAATTAAGCTAGAACAAGCTAAACGCCATGCAAGACAAAGCTAAAGAAAGCAAAAGAAGCTAAAGAAAGCAAAGTAAAGAAAAAGCAAGCAAGCTAGAAAGCTAAGAGAAGCTAAACAAAGAAGATAAAAGCAAGAAAGCTAAGAGTAAGCTAACGAAAGAAGCTACAACTAAAACTAAACACAGATAAAGCTAAACATGGCTAATTTTTTGAAACAATGACTACGCTAACTTAACTTATTGGAGAAACTCAACTAAAAAGGCAAAACTATGTCTAACAGAAAGCTAAGTATTGGCTAATTTTTTCAGGGGCCGGCTCAGGGCCCCAGCAGTCAGACCAGAGTAAAGGAGCGCGTGCACCTCCTGCACTCCTTCAGTGGAGAGCAGGCTTTGACCCTCACCTAACCTAGCCAGATCCCTCTTGGTAACTGTGCTGTGGCCCTGGAGCCCCAGCCCCTAACCCTAATCCTCCCCAACCCTAACCTTAACCATAACCCTAGTTGGTGTGCCTAACCCTAACCCCTAGCCCCCCTGCCCCTAACCCTAACCGTGAATCTACTTGTGGATATGCTAATTAAGGAAATAAGCCAAAGTAAGAAATAAAGAAACAAAGAAATAAAGAGGCAAGAAAAAGCCAAAGAAATAAAACCCTATAAAAGGAAGAGCATAATCCAAAACTAGATAGACGTAAATGAAGGAAGGGTTTTTAAAAGGGAAAAGCATAAGGAAGGGTTAATTGGAACTTAAAAAACAAAAAGAGAAGGGAATTTAAACCTAAACATTGGATAACAAAAAGGAAAAGTGGGTGGAGCGAAAGGGACTATTAAAGCGAGTCAACAGAAATTTGGCAGAAGCGAATTTGACAGCGACAGAGAAGGTGCTTGGGTCTGAAGAAGGCACAAACATGCCAAACGTAACTCCGGGAGGCACCTCTAAATTAAGCTAAAACAAGCTAAACGCCATGCAAGACAAAGCTAAAGAAAGCAAAAGAAGCTAAAGAAAGCAAAGTAAAGAAAAAAGCAAGCAAGCTAGAAAGCTAAGAGAAGCTAAACAAAGAAGATAAAAGCAAGAAAGCTAAGAGTAAGCTAACGAAAGAAGCTACAACTAAAACTAAACACAGATAAAGCTAAACATGGCTAATTTTTTGAAACAATGACTACGCTAACTTAACTTATTGGAGAAACTCAACTAAAAAGGCAAAACTATGTCTAACAGAAAGCTAAGTATTGGCTAATTTTTTCAGGGGCCGGCTCCAGGGCCCCAGCAGTCAGACCAGAGTAAAGAGAGGCACACCTCCTGCACTCCTTCAGTGGAGAGCAGGCATTTGACCCTCACCTAACCTAGCCAGATCCCTCTTGGTAACTGTGCTGTGGCCCTGGAGCCCCAGCCCCTAACCCTAATCCTCCCCCAACCCTAACCTTAACCATAACCCTAGTTGGTGTGCCTAACCCTAACCCCTAGCCCCCCCTGCCCTAACCCTAACCGTGAATCTACTTGTGGATATGCTAATTAAGGAAATAAGCCAAAGTAAGAAATAAAGAAACAAAGAAATAAAGAGGCAAGAAAAAGCCAAAGAAATAAAACCCTATAAAAGGAAGAGCATAATCCAAAACTAGATAGACGTAAATGAAGGAAGGGTTTTCGCAAAGGGAAAAGCATAAGGAAGGGTTAATTGAACTCAAAAACAAAAAAGAGAAGGGAATTTAAACCTAAACATTGGATAACAAAAAAGGAAAAGTGGGTGGAGCGAAAGGGACTATTAAAGCGAGTCAACAGAAATTTGGCAGAAGCGAATTTGACAGCGACAGAGAAGGTGCTTGGGTCTGAAGAAGGCACAAACATGCCGAAACGTAACCCCGGAGGCACCTCTAAATTAAGCTAAAACAAAGCTAAACGCCATGCAAGACAAAGCTAAAGAAAGCAAAAAGAAGCTAAAGAAAGCAAAGTAAAGAAAAAAAAGCAAGCAAGCTAGAAAGCTAAGAGAAGCTAAACAAAGAAGATAAAAGCAAGAAAGCTAAGAGTAAGCTAACGAAAAGAAGCTACAACTAAAACTAAACACAGATAAAGCTAAACATGGCTAATTTTTTGAAACAATGACTACGCTTAACTTAACTTATTGGAGAAACTCAACTAAAAAGGCAAAACTATGTCTAACAGAAAGCTAAGTATTGGCTAATTTTTTCAGGGGCCGGCTCCAGGGCCCCAGCAGTCAGACCAGAGTAAAAGGAGCGTGCACCTCCTGCACTCCTTCAGTGGAGAGCAGGCTTTTGACCTCACCTAACCTAGATCCCTCTTGGTAACTGTGCTGTGGCCCTGGAGCCCCAGCCCCTAACCCTAATCCTCCCCAACCCTAACCTTAACAAACCCTAGTTGGTGTGCCTAACCCAACCCCTAGCCCCCTGCCCTAACCCTAACCGTGAATCTACTTGTGGATATGCTAATTAAGGAAATAAGCCAAAGTAAGAAATAAAGAAACAAAGAAATAAAGAGGCAAGAAAAAAGCCAAAGAAATAAAACCCTATAAAAGGAAGAGCATAATCCAAAACTAGATAGACGTAAATGAAGGAAGGGTTTTCAAAGGGAAAAGCAGAAGGAAGGGTTAATTGAAACTCAAAAACAAAAAGAGAAGGGAATTTAAACCTAAACATTGATAACAAAAAAGGAAAAGTGGGTGGAGCGAAGGGACTATTAAAGCGAAGTCAACAGAAATTTGGCAGAAGCGAATTTGACAGCGACAGAGAAGGTGCTTGGGTCTGAAGAAGGCACAAACATGCCAAAACGTAACTCCCGGAGGCACCTCTAAATTAAGCTAAAACAAGCTAAACGCCATGCAAGACAAAGCTAAAGAAAGCAAAAGAAGCTAAAGAAAGCAAAGTAAAGAAAAAGCAAGCAAGCTAGAAAGCTAAGAGAAGCTAAACAAAGAAGATAAAAGCAAGAAAGCTAAGAGTAAGCTAACGAAAAAAGCTACAACTAAAACTAAA
>JAFBJY010001188.1:0-43323 GCA_016801885.1 Toxotes chatareus | reverse complement strand
TTTACATTAGAAGAAGCATTTTGCAGAGTTTTCCGTGTGTTTCTGTCATCTGCAGTACCTGGCACTTTCAGGGCAAAGCGTTGTGAAAAACAGTCTCATATTGGCAGGAAGCGGTCAAATTTTACCGTTTGAGCTGAAATGACAGGTTTGCATCAAATGTGCTGCGGCGTCAAAATAAGACTTTATCCAGCATGGAAACACTATTTTACATTAGAAGAAGCATTTTGCAGAGTTTTCCCGTGTGTTTCTGTCATCTGCAGTACCTGGCACTTTCAGGGCAAAGCGTTGTGAAAAACAGTCTCATATTGGCAGGAGCGGTCAAATTTTACCGTTTGAGCTGAAATGACAGGTTTGCATCAAATGTGCTGCCGGCGTCAAAATAAGACTTTTCCAGCATGGAAACACTATTTTACATTAGAAGAAGCATTTTGCAGAGTTTTCCCGTGTGTTTCTGTCATCTGCAGTACCTGGCACTTTCAGGGCAAGCGTTGTGAAAAACAGTCTCATATTGGCAGGAGCGGTCAAATTTTACCGTTTGAGCTGAAATGACAGGTTTGCATCAAATGTGCTGCGGCGTCAAAATAAGACTTTTTCCAGCATGGAAACACTATTTTACATTAGAAGAAGCATTTTGCAGAGTTTTCCCGTGTGTTTCTGTCATCTGCAGTACCTGGCACTTTCAGGGCAAGCGTTGTGAAAAACAGTCTCATATTGGCAGGAGCGGTCAAATTTGACCGTTTGAGCTGAAATGACAGGTTTGCATCAAATGTGCTGCGGCGTCAAAATAAGACTTTATCCAGCATGGAAACACTATTTTACATTAGAAGAAGCATTTTGCAGAGTTTTCCGTGTGTTTCTGTCATCTGCAGTACCTGGCACTTTCAGGGCAAACGTTGTGAAAAACAGTCTCATATTGGCAGGAAGCGGTCAAATTTTACCGTTTGAGCTGAAATGACAGGTTTGCATCAAATGTGCTGCCGGCGTCAAAATAAGACTTTATCCAGCATGGAAACACTATTTTACATTAGAAGAAGCATTTTGCAGAGTTTTCCCGTGTGTTTCTGTCATCTGCAGTACCTGGCACTTTCAGGGCAAGCGTTGTGAAAAACAGTCTCATATGGGCTGGAAGCGCTAAAATTTTAAGGTTAGAGCTGAAATGACAGGTTTGCATCAAATGTGCTGCGGCGTCAAAATAAGACTTTATCCAGCATGGAAACACTATTTTACATTAGAAGAAGCATTTTGCAGAGTTTTCCCGTGTGTTTCTGTCATCTGCAGTACCTGGCACTTTCAGGGCAAACGTTGTGAAAAACAGTCTCATATTGGCAGGAGCGGTCAAATTTGACCGTTTGAGCTGAAATGACAGGTTTGCATCAAATGTGCTGCCGGCGTCAAAATAAGACTTTATCCAGCATGGAAACACTATTTTACATTAGAAGAAGCATTTTGCAGAGTTTTCCCGTGTGTTTCTGTCATCTGCAGTACCTGGCACTTTCAGGGCAAAGCGTTGTGAAAAACAGTCTCATATTGGCAGGAGCGGTCAAATTTGACCGTTTGAGCTGAAATGACAGGTTTGCATCAAATGTGCTGCGGCGTCAAAATAAGACTTTATCCAGCATGGAAACACTATTTTACATTAGAAGAAGCATTTTGCAGAGTTTTCCCGTGTGTTTCTGTCATCTGCAGTACCTGGCACTTTCAGGGCAAGCGTTGTGAAAAACAGTCTCATATTGGCAGGAGCGGTAAAAATTTGACCGTTTGAGCTGAAATGACAGGTTTGCATCAAATGTGCTGCGGCGTCAAAATAAGACTTTATCCAGCATGGAAACACTATTTTACATTAGAAGAAGCATTTTGCAGAGTTTTCCGTGTGTTTCTGTCATCTGCAGTACCTGGCACTTTCAGGGCAAGCGTTGTGAAAAACAGTCTCATATTGGCAGGAGCGGTCAAATTTGACCGTTTGAGCTGAAATGACAGGTTTGCATCAAATGTGCTGCGGCGTCAAAATAAGACTTTATCCAGCATGGAAACACTATTTTACATTAGAAGAAGCATTTTGCAGAGTTTTCCCGTGTGTTTCTGTCATCTGCAGTACCTGGCACTTTCAGGGCAAGCGTTGTGAAAAACAGTCTCATATGGGCTGGAAGCGCTAAAACTCTAAGGTTAGAGCTGAAATGACAGGTTTGCATCAAATGTGCTGCGGCGTCAAAATAAGACTTTATCCAGCATGGAAACACTATTTTACATTAGAAGAAGCATTTTGCAGAGTTTTTCCGTGTGTTTCTGTCATCTGCAGTACCTGGCACTTTCAGGGCAAAGCGTTGTGAAAAACAGTCTCATATTGGGCTGGAAGCGGTCAACTTTACCGTTTGAGCTGAAATGACAGGTTTGCATCAAATGTGCTGCGGCGTCAAAATAAGACTTTATCCAGCATGGAAACACTATTTTACATTAGAAGAAGCATTTTGCAGAGTTTTCCCGTGTGTTTCTGTCATCTGCAGTACCTGGCACTTTCAGGGCAAACGTTGTGAAAAACAGTCTCATATGGGCTGGAGCGCTAAAACTCTAAGGTTAGAGCTGAAATGACAGGTTTGCATCAAATGTGCTGCGGCGTCAAAATAAGACTTTATCCAGCATGGAAACACTATTTTACATTAGAAGAAGCATTTTGCAGAGTTTTCCCGTGTGTTTCTGTCATCTGCAGTACCTGGCACTTTCAGGGCAAGCGTTGTGAAAAACAGTCTCATATTGGCAGGAGCGGTCAAATTTGACCGTTTGAGCTGAAATGACAGGTTTGCATCAAATGTGCTGCGGCGTCAAAATAAGACTTTATCCAGCATGGAAACACTATTTTACATTAGAAGAAGCATTTTGCAGAGTTTTCCCGTGTGTTTCTGTCATCTGCAGTACCTGGCACTTTCAGGGCAAAGCGTTGTGAAAAACAGTCTCATATGGGCTGGGAGCGCTAAAACTCTAAGGTTAGAGCTGAAATGACAGGTTTGCATCAAATGTGCTGCGGCGTCAAAATAAGACTTTATCCAGCATGGAAACACTATTTTACATTAGAAGAAGCATTTTGCAGAGTTTTCCGTGTGTTTCTGTCATCTGCAGTACCTGGCACTTTCAGGGCAAAGCGTTGTGAAAAACAGTCTCATATTGGCAGGAGCGGTCAAATTTGACCGTTTGAGCTGAAATGACAGGTTTGCATCAAATGTGCTGCGGCGTCAAAATAAGACTTTATCCAGCATGGAAACACTATTTTACATTAGAAGAAGCATTTTGCAGAGTTTTCCCGTGTGTTTCTGTCATCTGCAGTACCTGGCACTTTCAGGGCAAGCGTTGTGAAAAACAGTCTCATATGGGCTGAGAGCGCTAAAATTCTACCGTTAGAGCTGAAATGACAGGTTTGCATCAAATGTGCTGCGGCGTCAAAATAAGACTTTATCCAGCATGGAAACACTATTTTACATTAGAAGAAGCATTTTGCAGAGTTTTCCGTGTGTTTCTGTCATCTGCAGTACCTGGCACTTTCAGGGCAAGCGTTGTGAAAAACAGTCTCATATTGGCAGGAGCGGTCAAATTTGACCGTTTGAGCTGAAATGACAGGTTTGCATCAAATGTGCTGCGGCGTCAAAATAAGACTTTATCCAGCATGGAAACACTATTTTACATTAGAAGAAGCATTTTGCAGAGTTTTCCCGTGTGTTTCTGTCATCTGCAGTACCTGGCACTTTCAGGGCAAACGTTGTGAAAAACAGTCTCATATGGGCTGGAAGCGGTCAAATTTTACCGTTTGAGCTGAAATGACAGGTTTGCATCAAATGTGCTGCGGCGTCAAAATAAGACTTTATCCAGCATGGAAACACTATTTTACATTAGAAGAAGCATTTTGCAGAGTTTTCCCGTGTGTTTCTGTCATCTGCAGTACCTGGCACTTTCAGGGCAAGCGTTGTGAAAAACAGTCTCATATGGGCTGGAAGCGGTAAAATTTACCGGTTGAGCTGAAATGACAGGTTTGCATCAAATGTGCTGCGGCGTCAAAATAAGACTTTATCCAGCATGGAAACACTATTTTACATTAGAAGAAGCATTTTGCAGAGTTTTTCCGTGTGTTTCTGTCATCTGCAGTACCTGGCACTTTCAGGGCAAGCGTTGTGAAAAACAGTCTCATATTGGCAGGAGCGGTCAAATTTTACCGTTTGAGCTGAAATGACAGGTTTGCATCAAATGTGCTGCGGCGTCAAAATAAGACTTTATCCAGCATGGAAACACTATTTTACATTAGAAGAAGCATTTTGCAGAGTTTTCCCGTGTGTTTCTGTCATCTGCAGTACCTGGCACTTTCAGGGCAAAGCGTTGTGAAAAACAGTCTCATATGGGCTGGGAGCGGTCAAACTTTACCGTTTGAGCTGAAATGACAGGTTTGCATCAAATGTGCTGCCGGCGTCAAAATAAGACTTTATCCAGCATGGAAACACTATTTTACATTAGAAGAAGCATTTTGCAGAGTTTTCCGTGTGTTTCTGTCATCTGCAGTACCTGGCACTTTCAGGGCAAACGTTGTGAAAAACAGTCTCATATTGGCAGGAGCGGTCAAATTTTACCGTTTGAGCTGAAATGACAGGTTTGCATCAAATGTGCTGCGGCGTCAAAATAAGACTTTATCCAGCATGGAAACACTATTTTACATTAGAAGAAGCATTTTGCAGAGTTTTCCCGTGTGTTTCTGTCATCTGCAGTACCTGGCACTTTCAGGGCAAACGTTGTGAAAAACAGTCTCATATTGGCTGGAAGCGGTCAAATTTTACCGTTTGAGCTGAAATGACAGGTTTGCATCAAATGTGCTGCGGCGTCAAAATAAGACTTTATCCAGCATGGAAACACTATTTTACATTAGAAGAAGCATTTTGCAGAGTTTTCCCGTGTGTTTCTGTCATCTGCAGTACCTGGCACTTTCAGGGCAAGCGTTGTGAAAAACAGTCTCATATGGGCTGGAAGCGGTCAAATTTTACCGTTTGAGCTGAAATGACAGGTTTGCATCAAATGTGCTGCGGCGTCAAAATAAGACTTTATCCAGCATGGAAACACTATTTTACATTAGAAGAAGCATTTTGCAGAGTTTTCCCGTGTGTTTCTGTCATCTGCAGTACCTGGCACTTTCAGGGCAAGCGTTGTGAAAAACAGTCTCATATTGGCTGGAAGCGGTCAACTCTACCGTTTGAGCTGAAATGACAGGTTTGCATCAAATGTGCTGCGGCGTCAAAATAAGACTTTATCCAGCATGGAAACACTATTTTACATTAGAAGAAGCATTTTGCAGAGTTTTCCCGTGTGTTTCTGTCATCTGCAGTACCTGGCACTTTCAGGGCAAACGTTGTGAAAAACAGTCTCATATTGGCTGGAAGCGGTCTAAAATTCTACCGTTTGAGCTGAAATGACAGGTTTGCATCAAATGTGCTGCGGCGTCAAAATAAGACTTTATCCAGCATGGAAACACTATTTTACATTAGAAGAAGCATTTTGCAGAGTTTTTCCGTGTGTTTCTGTCATCTGCAGTACCTGGCACTTTCAGGGCAAGCGTTGTGAAAAACAGTCTCATATTGGCAGGAAGCGGTCAAATTTTTACCGTTTGAGCTGAAATGACAGGTTTGCATCAAATGTGCTGCGGCGTCAAAATAAGACTTTATCCAGCATGGAAACACTATTTTACATTAGAAGAAGCATTTTGCAGAGTTTTTTCCCGTGTGTTTCTGTCATCTGCAGTACCTGGCACTTTCAGGGCAAGCGTTGTGAAAAACAGTCTCATATTGGCAGGAGCGGTCAAATTTTACCGTTGAGCTGAAATGACAGGTTTGCATCAAATGTGCTGCCGGCGTCAAAATAAGACTTTATCCAGCATGGAAACACTATTTTACATTAGAAGAAGCATTTTGCAGAGTTTTCCGTGTGTTTCTGTCATCTGCAGTACCTGGCACTTTCAGGGCAAGCGTTGTGAAAAACAGTCTCATATGGGCTGGAGCGGTCAAATTTTACCGTTAGAGCTGAAATGACAGGTTTGCATCAAATGTGCTGCGGCGTCAAAATAAGACTTTATCCAGCATGGAAACACTATTTTACATTAGAAGAAGCATTTTGCAGAGTTTTCCCGTGTGTTTCTGTCATCTGCAGTACCTGGCACTTTCAGGGCAAGCGTTGTGAAAAACAGTCTCATATTGGCAGGAGCGGTCAAATTTTACCGTTTGAGCTGAAATGACAGGTTTGCATCAAATGTGCTGCTGCTGCGGCGTCAAAATAAGACTTTTTCCAGCATGGAAACACTATTTTACATTAGAAGAAGCATTTTGCAGAGTTTTTCCGTGTGTTTCTGTCATCTGCAGTACCTGGCACTTTCAGGGCAAACGTTGTGAAAAACAGTCTCATATTGGCAGGAGCGGTCAAATTTTACCGTTTGAGCTGAAATGACAGGTTTGCATCAAATGTGCTGCGGCGTCAAAATAAGACTTTTTCCAGCATGGAAACACTATTTTACATTAGAAGAAGCATTTTGCAGAGTTTTCCCGTGTGTTTCTGTCATCTGCAGTACCTGGCACTTTCAGGGCAAACGTTGTGAAAAACAGTCTCATATTGGCAGGAGCGGTCAAATTTTACCGTTTGAGCTGAAATGACAGGTTTGCATCAAATGTGCTGCGGCGTCAAAATAAGACTTTTTCCAGCATGGAAACACTATTTTACATTAGAAGAAGCATTTTGCAGAGTTTTCCGTGTGTTTCTGTCATCTGCAGTACCTGGCACTTTCAGGGCAAACGTTGTGAAAAACAGTCTCATATTGGCAGGAGCGGTCAAATTTTACCGTTTGAGCTGAAATGACAGGTTTGCATCAAATGTGCTGCGGCGTCAAAATAAGACTTTATCCAGCATGGAAACACTATTTTACATTAGAAGAAGCATTTTGCAGAGTTTTCCCGTGTGTTTCTGTCATCTGCAGTACCTGGCACTTTCAGGGCAAAGCGTTGTGAAAAACAGTCTCATATTGGCAGGAAGCGGTCAAATTTTACCGTTTGAGCTGAAATGACAGGTTTGCATCAAATGTGCTGCCGGCGTCAAAATAAGACTTTTTCCAGCATGGAAACACTATTTTACATTAGAAGAAGCATTTTGCAGAGTTTTCCCGTGTGTTTCTGTCATCTGCAGTACCTGGCACTTTCAGGGCAAACGCGTTGTGAAAAACAGTCTCATATTGGCAGGAGCGGTAAAATTTGACCGTTTGAGCTGAAATGACAGGTTTGCATCAAATGTGCTGCGGCGTCAAAATAAGACTTTTTCCAGCATGGAAACACTATTTTACATTAGAAGAAGCATTTTGCAGAGTTTTCCGTGTGTTTCTGTCATCTGCAGTACCTGGCACTTTTCAGGGCAAGCGTTGTGAAAAACAGTCTCATATTGGCAGGAGCGGTCAAATTTTACCGTTTGAGCTGAAATGACAGGTTTGCATCAAATGTGCTGCGGCGTCAAAATAAGACTTTATCCAGCATGGAAACACTATTTTACATTAGAAGAAGCATTTTGCAGAGTTTTTCCGTGTGTTTCTGTCATCTGCAGTACCTGGCACTTTCAGGGCAAACGTTGTGAAAAAAAACAGTCTCAAATTTATTGGCAGGAGCGGTCAAATTTTACCGTTTGAGCTGAAATGACAGGTTTGCATCAAATGTGCTGCGGCGTCAAAATAAGACTTTTTCCAGCATGGAAACACTATTTTACATTAGAAGAAGCATTTTGCAGAGTTTTTCCGTGTGTTTCTGTCATCTGCAGTACCTGGCACTTTCAGGGCAAACGTTTGAAAAAAAACAGTCTCATATTGGCAGGAGCGGTCAAATTTTACCGTTTGAGCTGAAATGACAGGTTTGCATCAAATGTGCTGCCGGCGTCAAAATAAGACTTTATCCAGCATGGAAACACTATTTTACATTAGAAGAAGCATTTTGCAGAGTTTTCCGTGTGTTTCTGTCATCTGCAGTACCTGGCACTTTCAGGGCAAACGTTGTGAAAAACAGTCTCGTATTGGCAGGAGCGGTCAAATTTTACCGTTTGAGCTGGAATTTAGCGTTCCAGCTAGTTCAGGTGGTGTTTTTACCAGCATGTGCCCTGAAAATGCCACATCCTACAAATCACAGAAACACACTGGAAAACTCTGCAAAATACTTCTTCTAGTTGACAACACTTTTCCATGCTGGAAAAAGTGGAAAAGTCTTTACAACGCCAGCAGCATATTTTAGACACACCGTTCATTTCAGCACTAACTGACTGAAACTTGCCGTTTTAAGCGTTTCCAGCCATTCTCTGTGTGTCTGGGACACAGCGTGTGCCCTGAAAATGCCACACAGTACAAATCACAGAAACATACTTGAAAACTCTGCGAAATGCTTCTTCTAATGTAAAATAGTGTTTCCATGCTGGAAAAAGTCTTATTTTGACGCCAGCAGCACATTTGATACAAAGCTGTCATTTCAGCTCAAGCGGTAAAAACCGCGGTAAAATTTCACCGTTCCTGGCCATATGAGACTGCCATTCTCTGTGTGTCTTTTTCACAGCGTTTGCCCTGAAAGTGCCAGCAGTACTGCAGATTCATTTCAGAAACATGCGGAAAACTCTGCAAAATGCTTCTTCTAATGTAAAATAGTGTTTCCATGCTGGAAACAAGCGTTCATTTTTGAAACTTGCCGTTTTAACCGTTTCTGGCCATATGAGACTGTTTTCTGGGAACGTTTGCCCTGAAAGTGCCAGGTACTGCAGATGAAAGAAACACACGGAAAACTCAGCAAAATGCTTCTTCTAATGTAAAATAGTGTTTCCATGCTGGAAAAAGTCTTATTTTGACGCCAGCAACATATTTTAGACACACCGTTCATTTCAGCACTAACTGACTGAAACTTGCCGTTTTAAGTGTTTCCAGAAATTCTCTGTGTCTGGGACACAGCGTGTGCCCTGAAAATGCCACACAGTACAAATCACAGAAACATACTTGAAAACTCTGCGAAATGCTTCTTCTAATGTAAAATAGTGTTTCCATGCTGGAAAAAGTCTTATTTTGACGCCAGCAGCACATTTGATACAAAGCTGTCATTTCAGCTCAAACGGTAAAATTTGACCGTTCCTGGCCATATGAGACTGTTTTTCACAACGTTTGCCCTGAAAGTGCCAGGTACTGCAGATGAAAAAAAACACACAGGAAAACTCAGCAAAATGCAGCGTCTGCCCTGAATATTTCACATACTGGGGATCACACAAACATACGGGAAAATTCTGCAAAATGCTTCCTCTAATTGAAAATACTGTTTCCATGCTGAAAAACTCTAATTTTGACAGCAGCAGCAACAGGACTGGACTGGGACAAAAAACGGCCCTGGTTAGACCGGCCCCTCATAATTAGCGGTGCACAACAGACTAATTTATGTATGCGTTCCCGAAGCAATGTATTTTACTATTGTTACGTCTTGGCCCAGAGGAAACCATGTCGCAACATTTAAAGGAAAAATCCCAGCTCCCAAAACCACCAGCAAACTCGCAGTAACTACACATTCAATGGTTTATTTAAAATGCTTCTTGCGCACAAGGTCAGGTGCATGTTGGCTGACAGTCCACCTGGAAGTGGAGAGAGGAGAGCCCCCAGTAAATGACAGCTTCAGATATTTGGAATAGATTTCAGAAATATTATAACACTCTCTCTTCTCTCTCCTCAACTGCTACCTCAAAAGCCTGGCTTGACTAGACAGGAAGAGAGGGACAGATTATTACAATTTATTAAGTGATAAATAGAAAACCTAAAAGAAACAAATTAAAAATACATTTGGAACTACCTGGAAAAACTGTGCAACTATCTAAACCATCAAAACATGTAGTATCTTTAGGTTACATTTTTATTTTTTGATAAGAATCTGAAAAATCTTATACTAACTGCATTGATACTGTAAAAAAAAAAACACACACACACACACGGAACGAAAACAAAACACAATTTAAGGCAACTGCTGCGACAGGAAATAAGAACATTATTCATTGCTCTCCATTCTCATGTAATTCTACACGTTTCACGTGGGTCACCTGATTTGGCTTCAGAACGGCGAATTTCGCCGAAAGGTGAAGCGAGTTTCATGCCTATCCATCACCTAAAAGTCCCGGTATTATCTTAACATTACTACCTGCTTACCCGCTGCGCCTGTGCTACACTTCCCTGGTCACTCTGTCCCTCGGGTTCCCTGTCAACAGCCTCTGGCTGCTCCTCTCCCTGGAGGCTACAGCAGCCCCTCCAGAGATTATGTCTTTTATTTTAGTACATTTTGCAGCTTCTATAGCGAGATTATTTTTAATCTTTTAGCCGCAACCTCTCCGCACCTCCTTTCTTCCGCTTCTCCATGTTTCCACGCTCAACACTAAACTGGCGGGATCAGTGCAGAGAAAGGGGTGGGGCCGCTCTCGTAAACTACTATATCCTGATTGGTTTAGTCCACTGTCTATATTGAAGATATATTGCCACACCCTCTAAACCCGGTCTCTAAGTCTAAAAACAAAAACAAAAACAAAACAAAAAAACAAACAAACAGCATCGGCCCGAGGACTGTCGGCCCACGGGAAAATGCCGGTATGCCAGATTACCAGTCCAGGCCTGAGCAGCAAATTTCACACTCACCTTTCGTTGCAGCTCTAACGATCCCGTTCTAGCGTTTTCTACCCATGTGGACATCATTTTCACCAAGCCTTCCTTGAAAATACCACATTGCAGTTAAAGAAACACAGAGGAAAACTCACTTTCGTTGTCGGCTATGGCTACCGCTACATCTGGACAAAAAAAGGAGGCTAAAAAAAAAAAGAAAAGCAGTGCTCATACTTCGCTATGATTGGTTGGTCACGTTCAAAGGAAGAAGCGGCGTTAGCTGCCTGGAGAAAAAAAACAAAAGTAGCTGGTACACCTGGACTAAAAAAGCGAGGTTAGTGAAAAAAAAAAAAAACAGCACTTCTCATACTTGCCGCCATGATTGGTTGGTCACGTTCAAAGGATGCATGAAGCCCAGATTTAAAAAAAAAAAAAAAAAACTTCTCATGCATCTGTGCGCAGGCATAGAGCTGCAATTAATAGAATGTGCATTATAGATGATAATCGATCTCTCTCCTCTGGCAGATCCTCAACATTTTTAATCCTTCACGATCTGTATCCTTCACTGTAACAAATTTCTGTAATTTCCCGAAGAACCCGATCCATCAAGTCAATAAAGTGTAAGTAACACGTTATTAGCTTACAAAATTCAAATGTTATTCAAGCGATAACTTCATACAATATAATTTGTCTGTATATCAGACTGGTTTTACGTTTAATTTAAAGAATATGCATGTTGCCAACAGACAGAAGCAGGCAATAGGCGGTGAAGAGGAAGCTGCAAAACCAGCATTTTGGTAAGTATGATGATTCTTTATTTTTTGATAGTGACTGTAGTTCACGTTATTTTATTTATCTTAGTCGCGTTTTATATACGGAATATACGGGTTGTGGGGCGCAGACTGCACTGTTTTTGCAAGCGTTAGCTAGCGAAAAACTGGTTAAGTTAAGCTAACGCTAGCTGCCTGCATTAGCCCTGTCACCTTCAGGACAGAAGCGATTGCCAGCACATTATCTAAAACCCTCCAGGTTAGAAAACTGTTGGGCGAAAGCCCATTGTTTATAGTTGTCAAGTTACACGTTATGGCATTATGTTACACGTTAGTATGACATTGCAGAGGTACTAAGTCAGGCGGTTTTCCTCTGTTTTGCAAGCTCAACATGGCAGTTTATGCTGCAGTTACAGTAGCACACGCTTTAAACACTGTGTGAGCTTGAGCTCGGGTAATATTTAACATTGACTCATTAGCTCAGCAGCCACTGTGGCTCTGAGTTTTTATTGGGTTTAATTTGAACTGGAAGAGGGTTGTTGCTAAGAATCTGATATATCCCTGCTCTTAAGTCCAAAATTGTGTCTATTAAAAAGTAAGGTTTTGCTGTCAAACATCAGTCATCTGCATGTGAAAGCGAGAGAGAAAAGATAGAAATTGAATTGAGTACAAATTTAACTAAAGATGTCATAACTTGAATTGTGATTAAGAATTAAATTGTTGACATCTGAAACTGAAGATTATATATAATTAATGTGCCAATATCAGCTATTCTTATTGCATGGAAGTCCAATCAAGCAATCAGTCATCTCTTACAGCTCCACCAAGTGAATCAGTCTGGAGTGGAACCTTGGAGGAATCCATCTGGGCAGAGATAGTTATATCTGATATTGGGTAAGATTATGTTATATAGAAAAAGGCACAATTAACATTGGCTAAGCAGTTAAATTGTTCAACCTCATCAGTAACCAGCCTAATTAAGCATGCATATTTTGCTGTTGAACTGTCCCCTTGCTACAGGTGCAGAGGAAAACCCTGGGCGGTGGCGTTACTGCAGAAGGCACAGTGATCATCACCACACATCTGTGAAGACAATTTTAGGTAAAAATTTGTCTGTTACATTTATATTGCTGAAAATGTTTTCTTGTGTGAGATTTTAAAATTTAACATAGTTGAGATTCAGTACAACATCTGTGCTAATATAGCACCTCAGGTAACTCATGTAAGTTAAGTTTACTATTCTTGCTGTACTAAGTGGATAGCAAAATACTAGTCCATCGTCTTATGTAGTGTATTTTCTAGTCTGTTGCAAAACTAGAGATTAATATGAATTAGTTTAATCTATGGATATGTTCATGTGGAAGGGCAACAGGAAAAGCAACAGAAAGAATATCTAAAAATGCCAAAGAACAATAATAAAGCAAATGTTTATTTATGTTTAGGTGATGTTCTCATGCCAATGAGCTGGATGCGTAGCATTGAGGGACAAGTGGTTGTGGGTCCACACCAGAAAATTGTGGCTGGAATGGCAGTGTTTTTCTCATGCTATTGTGTCTTCAATCTGGTGTACCAAGAGGAGGCCTCGTGCACACTTGAATTCATCAAAGGTAAGTGCTTCAAAGGGATGCCAGTGGATTATTATTTAGTTACATTTTCATTATGAATAACATGGTGTAATTTTATTCAATTCCCTGCATTTCCATTGTATTGCATTGCAAAGCTTCTTTCTGTTTTAGCTTGCATGGATGGAACATCTGCAATTAATGCAAATTTTTGTTTTGAAGTTTTGCATATTTGGAAAAATGTTAAGCTATTCTCCAAAACTTGATGGGTTCTGCTGTCTCTTCAAACAATGTATTTCATTAAATGTCTTTTCTCTGATTTTGTGACTTTAGATGCTTCATCAGGATCAACCCAACCTCTGGCACAAAGATGACCAAGTGGATCAGTCCAGGTAGTGGGAAGGTGCACGAGAAGAGTAACAACAGTGTCAGCCCTCATGTCTCTGCACTTCTCAAAAGATTAACGGACTATGAATGGCTTTGACTCTGTTGCAAGGAAAATGGCACATGGTATTTCTTTAATAAAATTGTTTTCAAAATAAGCTTTTTACAAGTTACATGTTTGACGTTGCTACACATTTGAGTTGACCATGAATGACTATGCTGCAATGGTCTTGTGCAGTCTGTCCTGGGTTTATGCTTTCCATGCACATGCTTATTGGCTAATAAAAAGGAAAGTTACCTTAAGTTTAATACATTTCATACACATCTGGTGTGCAATCACACACCACACTGTATTGAATATAATTGCATAATATAATAAACACTGTATTGAGTCCTAATAAATGTTTTTCATCACTTTTTTATTTAACAGCTCAAGATAATCTAAAGTAGTGTTGATATATTTTGGATTATCAGCAGCCACAGCGTGCCTAATTTGCTAAATGTGAAAAAAATTAACTGTGAACCCATTCTACAGTAAGATACTGAATTATGAATAAGTAACAGCTATTTATTGGCAACAGTAGTTGCCAGGGGAACTCATGTAATATGAATGGAATACATGATAATATTGTAAACAAATATACAATTAACATACATTGCTGTAATTTATACACAGCAAAAACTGTAAAACGTGTCCAGTAAATTACTGTAATTATTTTTACATTAATTAACGTAAGTACAGTGTATCGCCCTATCCTACACCGTGTAGGATATGACGTTAATAGATCTATAGGGCACATTCTATTAATTTGCAGCTCTATGCGTGCGCACAGATGCATGAGAAGTAGTTTTTTTCCTCTGGGCAACTAACATCGCGCTTCCTTTGAACGTGACCAACCAATCATGGCGAAATACGAGCAGTGCTGTGTTTTATTTTTCCACTAGCCTCGCTTTTTTAGTCCAGGTGTAGCGGCTAGTGTTGTTTTGTTTCCTTGGCAACTAAGGTCGCTCTTCCTTTGAACGTAACCAACCAATCCTGGCCAAGTATGAGCAGTGCTGTTTTTTTTTTTCACTAACCTCCCTTTATTAGTCCAGATGTACCGGGTAGCCATAGCCGACAACGAAAGTGAGTTTCCCTCTGTGTCTCCCTCATCTGCAATGTGGTATTTTCAAGGAAGGCTTTGTGAAAAAGATGTTCAGATGGGATTAAAAGCTACAACTGGATCGTTAGAACTGAAATGAAAGGTGAGTGTGAAACTTGCTGCTGGTGTCAAAATAAGAGTTTTTTCATCATGGAAACACTATTTTAAATTAGAAGAAGCATCTTCAGAGTTTTCCAGTGTGTTTGTGTGATCTGCAGTATGGCATTTTCAGGAAAGCTTTGAACTGAAAATCGCTATAACTGTAATCTGAAGTCAGTTAAAGCTGATTTTTTTTTTTCTTTACTGACCTAGCTTTTTAGTCAAGCTGTAGCTGATAGCCATGGCCGACAACGAAAGTGAGTTTTCCACTGTGTTTCCCTCATCTGCAATTTGGTATTTTCAGGGATGGCTTTGTGAAAAAGAAAGCTGAAAATATTATAACTGTACCGTTAGAGCTGAAATGAAAGGTGATTGTGAAACTACCAGCTGGCGTTAAAATTAGACTTTTTCCAGCATAGAAACACTGTTGTCAACTAGAAGAAGTATTTTGCAGAGTTTTCCAGTATGTTTGTGTGATCCCAAGTATGTGAAATTTTCAAGCAGACGCTGGGAAAAAGACAATCTGAAACGGGCTGGAGCGGTAAAATTCTAACGCTAGAATTGAAATGAAAGGTGTGTATGAAATATGTTGCTCGCGTCAAAATAAGATTTTTTCCAGCATGGAAACAGTGTTGTCAACTAGAAGAAGTATTTTGGGGAGTTTTCAAGTGTGTTTCTATTATGTGTAGTATTTGGCATTTTAACAGAAGACGTTGTGATATAGTCGCTCATCTTGTCTGGAAGCGCTTATAACTGTAATGTTTGAGCTGAAATGAGCGCTGTGCATAAAATATGTTTCTGGCATTAAAATAAGACTTTTTCCAGCATGGAAACAGTGTTGTCAACTGGAAGAAGTATTTTGGAGAGTTTGCCAGTATGTTTGTGTGATCCCAAGTATGTGAAATTTTCAAGCAAACGCTGGGAAAAAGACAATCTGAAACAGGTTGGAGCGGTAAAATTCTAAAGCTAGAGCTGAAATGAAAGGTGTGTATGAAATATGTTGCTCGCGTCAAAATAAGACTTTTCCAACAGTGTTGTCAACTTAGAAGAAGTATTTTGCAGTGTTGTCAAGTGTGTTTCTATTCTGTGTAGTATTTGGCATTTAACAGTAGAGCGTTGTGATAAAGTCGCTCTCATCTTGTCTGAAACGCTTATAACTGTAATGTTTGAGCTGAAATGAATGCTGTGCATAAAATATGTTGCTGGCGTCAAAATTAGACTTTTTCCAGCATGGAAAAACTATTTTACATTAGAAGAAGCATTTTGCAGAGTTTTCTCGTGTGTTTCTGTCATCTGCAGTACCTGGCACTTTCAGGGCAAACGTTGTGAAAAATACTCTCATATGGTTTGGAAGCGCTAAAACTGTACTGTTAGAGCTGAAATGAGCAGTGTGTCTAAAATATGTTGCGGCGTCAAAATAAGACTTTTTCTAACATGGAAACAGTGTTGTCAACTAGAAGAAGTATTTTGCAGAGTTTTCAAGTATGTTTCTGTGATTTGCACTGTGTGGCATTTTCAGGGCACACGCTGTCCCAGAACACACAGAGAATGGCTGGAAACGCTGAAAGCGGCAAGTTTCAGTCAGTTAGTGCTGAAATGAGCAGGTGTGTCTAAAATATGTTGCTGGCGTCAAAATAAGACTTTTTCCAGCATGGAAACACTATTTTACATTAGAAGAAGCATTTTGCAGAGTTTTCAAGTATGTTTCTGTGATTTGTACTGTGTGGCATTTTCAGGGGCACGCGCTGTGAAAAACAGTCTCATATGGCCAGGAGCGGTGAAAATTTTACCGTTTGAGCTGAAATGACAGCTTTGTATCAAATGTGCTGCTGGCGTCAAAATAAGACTGTTTCCAGCATGGAAACACTATTTTACATTAGAAGAAGCATTTTGCAGAGTTTTCCCGTGTGTTTCTTTCATCTGCAGTACCTGGCATTTTCAGGGCAAACGTTGTGAAAAACAGTCTCATATGGCCAGGAGCGGTGAAATTTTACCGTTTGAGCTGAAATGACAGCTTTGTATCAAATGTGCTGCTGGCGTCAAAATAAGACTGTTTCCAGCATGGAAACACTATTTTACGATTAGAAGAAGCATTTTGCAGAGTTTTCAAGTATGTTTCTGTGATTTGTACTGTGTGGCATTTTCAGGGGCACGCTGTGTCTGAAACACACAGTCTGGCTGGATGGCGCTTAAAGCGGCAAGTTTTAGTCAGTTTAGTGCTGAAATGAACGGTGTGTCTAAAATATGTTGCTGGCGTCAAAATAAGACTGTTTCCAGCATGGAAACACTATTTTACATTAGAAGAAGCATTTTGCAGAGTTTTTCCGTGTGTTTCTTTCATCTGCAGTACCTGGCACTTTCAGGGCAAACGTTGTGAAAAACAGTCTCATATGGCCAGGAGCGGTGAAATTTTACCGTTTGAGCTGAAATGACAGCTTTGTATCAAATGTGCTGCTGGCGTCAAAATAAGACTGTTTCCAGCATGGAAACACTATTTTACATTAGAAGAAGCATTTTGCAGAGTTTTTCAAGTATGTTTCTGTGATTTGTACTGTGTGGCATTTTCAGGGCACACGCTGTGTCTCAACACACAGAGAATGGCTGGAAAGCGGTGAAGCGGCACCGTTTCAGTCAGTTAGTGCTGAAATGAACGGTTTCTAAAATATGTTGCTGGCGTCAAAATAAGACTGTTTCCAGCATGGAAACACTATTTTACATTAGAAGAAGCATTTTGCAGAGTTTTCAAGTATGTTTCTGTGATTTGTACTGTGTGGCATTTTCAGGGCACACGTGTGAAAAACAGTCTCATTGGCCAGGAACGGTCAAATTTTACCGTTTGAGCTGAAATGACAGCTTTGTATCATGTGCTGCTGGCGTCAAAATAAGACTGTTTCCAGCATGGAAACACTATTTTACATTAGAAGAATGGTTTTCAAGTGTGTTTCTGTGATTGCAACTGGCACTTTCAGGGCAAATTGTTCAGTCTCATATGGCCAGGAGCGGTGAAATTTTACCGTTTGAGCTGAAATGACAGCTTTGTATCAAATGTGCTGCTGGCGTCAAAATAAGACTGTTTCCAGCATGGAAACACTATTTTACATTAGAAGAAGCATTTCGCAGAGTTTTCAAGTATGTTTCTGTGATTTGTACTGTGTGGCATTTTCAGGGCACACGCTGTGTCTGAACACACAGAGAATGGCTGGAAACGCTTAAAGCGGCAAGTTTCAGTCAGTTAGTGCTGAAATGAACGGTGTGTCTAAAATATGTTGCTGGCGTCAAAATAAGACTGTTTCCAGCATGGAAACACTATTTTACATTAGAAGAAGCATTTTGCAGAGTTTTCCGTGTGTTTCTTTCATCTGCAGTACCTGGCACTTTCAGGGCAAACGTTGTGAAAAACAGTCTCATATGGCCAGGAGCGGTGAAATTTTACCGTTTGAGCTGAAATGACAGCTTTGTATCAAATGTGCTGCTGGCGTCAAAATAAGACTGTTTCCAGCATGGAAACACTATTTTACATTAGAAGAAGCATTTTGCAGAGTTTTCAAGTATGTTTCTGTGATTTGTGATTTGTACTGTGTGGCATTTTCAGGGCACACGCTGTGTGAAACAACAGTCTCATATGGCCAGGAAGCGGTGAAATTTACCGTTTGAGCTGAAATGACGGTTTGTATCAAATGTGCTGCTGGCGTCAAAATAAGACTGTTTCCAGCATGGAAACACTATTTTACATTAGAAGAAGCATTTTGCAGAGTTTTCAAGTATGTTTCTGTGATTTGTACTGTGTGGCATTTTCAGGGCACACGCTGTGTCCCAACACACAGAGAATGGCTGGAAACGCTTAAAGCGGCAAGTTTCAGTCAGTTAGTGCTGAAATGAACGGTGTGTCTAAAATATGTTGCTGGCGTCAAAATAAGACTGTTTCCAGCATGGAAACACTATTTTACATTAGAAGAAGCATTTTGCAGAGTTTTCCAAGTATGTTTCTGTGATTTGTACTGTACCTGGCATTTTCAGGGCAAACGTTGTGAAAAACAGTCTCATATGGCCAGGAACGGTGAAATTTTACCGTTTGAGCTGAAATGACAGCTTTGTATCAAATGTGCTGCTGGCGTCAAAATAAGACTGTTTCCAGCATGGAAACACTATTTTACATAGAAGAAGCATTTTGCAGAGTTTTTCAAGTATGTTTCTGTGATTTGTACTGTGTGGCATTTTCAGGGGCACGCTGTGTTGTGAACACACAGAATGGCTGGAATGGCCAAAGCGGCAATTTTCAGTCAGTTTGTGCTGAAATGACAGGTTTGTCTAAAATATGTTGCTGGCGTCAAAATAAGACTGTTTCCAGCATGGAAACACTATTTTACATTAGAAGAAGCATTTTGCAGAGTTTTCAAGTATGTTTCTGTGATCTGCAGTACCTGGCACTTTCAGGGCACACGTTGTGAAAAAACAGTCTCATATGGCCAGGAGCGGTGAAATTTTACCGTTTGAGCTGAAATGACAGCTTTGTATCAAATGTGCTGCTGGCGTCAAAATAAGACTGTTTCCAGCATGGAAACACTATTTTACATTAGAAGAAGCATTTTGCAGAGTTTTCAAGTATGTTTCTGTGATTTGTACTGTGTGGCATTTTCAGGGCACGCTGTGTGAAAAACAGTCTCAGAGAATGGCTGGAAACGGTGCAAATTTCAGTCCGTTAGTGCTGAAATGACAGGTTTGTATAAAATATGTTGCTGGCGTCAAAATAAGACTGTTTCCAGCATGGAAACACTATTTTACATTAGAAGAAGCATTTTGCAGAGTTTTCAAGTATGTTTCTGTGATCTGCAGTACCTGGCATTTTCAGGGCAAACGTTGTGAAAAACAGTCTCATATGGCCAGGAACGGTGAAATTTTACCGTTTGAGCTGAAATGACAGCTTTGTATCAAATGTGCTGCTGGCGTCAAAATAAGACTGTTTCCAGCATGGAAACACTATTTTACATTAGAAGAAGCATTTTGCAGAGTTTTCAAGTATGTTTCTGTGATTTGTAGTGTGGCATTTTCAGGGCAACGCGTTGTGAAAAACAGTCTCATATGGCCAGGAGCGGTGAAATTTTACCGTTTGAGCTGAAATGACAGCTTTGTATCAAATGTGCTGCTGGCGTCAAAATAAGACTGTTTCCAGCATGGAAACACTATTTTACATTAGAAGAAGCATTTTGCAGAGTTTTCAAGTATGTTTCTGTGATTTGTACTGTGTGGCATTTTCAGGGCACACGCTGTGTCTGAACACACAGAGAATGGCTGGAAACGCTTAAAGCGGCAAGTTTCAGTCAGTTAGTGCTGAAATGACACGGTGTGTCTAAAATATGTTGCTGGCGTCAAAATAAGACTGTTTCCAGCATGGAAACACTATTTTACATTAGAAGAAGCATTTTGCAGAGTTTTCAAGTGTGTTTCTGTCATTTGTGCAGTACCTGGCATTTTCAGGGCACGCGCGTTGTGAAAAACAGTCTCATATGGCCAGGAAGCGGTGAAATTTTACCGTTTGAGCTGAAATGACAGCTTTGTATCAAATGTGCTGCTGGCGTCAAAATAAGACTGTTTCCAGCATGGAAACACTATTTTACATTAGAAGAAGCATTTTGCAGAGTTTTCAAGTATGTTTCTGTGATTTGTACTGTGTGGCATTTTCAGGGCACGCGTGTGTGAAAAACAGTCTCATATGGCTGGAAAGGAGCGGTGAAATTTCAGTCCGTTTGAGCTGAAATGACAGGTTTGTATCAAATGTGCTGCTGGCGTCAAAATAAGACTGTTTCCAGCATGGAAACACTATTTTACATTAGAAGAAGCATTTTGCAGAGTTTTCAAGTATGTTTCTGTGATTTGTGCTGTACCTGGCACTTTCAGGGCAAACGTTGTGAAAAACAGTCTCATATGGGCAGGAAGCGGTGAAATTTTACCGTTTGAGCTGAAATGACAGCTTTGTATCAAATGTGCTGCTGGCGTCAAAATAAGACTGTTTCCAGCATGGAAACACTATTTTACATTAGAAGAAGCATTTTGCAGAGTTTTCAAGTATGTTTCTGTGATTTGTACTGTGTGGCATTTTCAGGGCACACGCTGTGTGAAAAACAGTCTCATAATGGCAGGAGCGGGCAAATTTTACCGTTTGAGCTGAAATGACAGGTTTGTATCAAATGTGCTGCTGGCGTCAAAATAAGACTGTTTCCAGCATGGAAACACTATTTTACATTAGAAGAAGCATTTTGCAGAGTTTTCCGTGTGTTTCTGTCATCTGCAGTACCTGGCACTTTCAGGGCAAACGTTGTGAAAAACAGTCTCATATGGCCAGGAGCGGTGAAATTTTACCGTTTGAGCTGAAATGACAGGTTTGCATCAAATGTGCTGCTGGCGTCAAAATAAGACTGTTTCCAGCATGGAAACACTATTTTACATTAGAAGAAGCATTTTGCAGAGTTTTCCCGTGTGTTTCTGTCATCTGCAGTACCTGGCACTTTCAGGGCAAACGTTGTGAAAAACAGTCTCATATGGGCAGGAAGCGGTGAAATTACCGTTTGAGCTGAAATGACAGGTTTGCATCAAATGTGCTGCTGGCGTCAAAATAAGACTTTTTCCAGCATGGAAACACTATTTTACATTAGAAGAAGCATTTTGCAGAGTTTTCCCGTGTGTTTCTGTCATCTGCAGTACCTGGCACTTTCAGGGCAAACGTTGTGAAAAACAGTCTCATATGGGCAGGAGCGGTCAAATTTTACCGTTTGAGCTGAAATGACAGGTTTGCATCAAATGTGCTGCTGGCGTCAAAATAAGACTTTTTCCAGCATGGAAACACTATTTTACATTAGAAGAAGCATTTTGCAGAGTTTTCCGTGTGTTTCTGTCATCTGCAGTACCTGGCACTTTCAGGGCAAGCGTTGTGAAAAACAGTCTCATATTGGCTGGAGCGGTAAAACTTTACCGTTTAGAGCTGAAATGACAGGTTTGCATCAAATGTGCTGCCGGCGTCAAAATAAGACTTTTTCCAGCATGGAAACACTATTTTACATTAGAAGAAGCATTTTGCAGAGTTTTTCCGTGTGTTTCTGTCATCTGCAGTACCTGGCACTTTCAGGGCAAACGTTGTGAAAAACAGTCTCATATTGGCAGGAGCGGTGAAAATTTTACCGTTTGAGCTGAAATGACAGGTTTGCATCAAATGTGCTGCGGCGTCAAAATAAGACTTTTTCCAGCATGGAAACACTATTTTACATTAGAAGAAGCATTTTGCAGAGTTTTCCCGTGTGTTTCTGTCATCTGCAGTACCTGGCACTTTCAGGGCAAACGTTGTGAAAAACAGTCTCATATTGGCAGGAGCGGTCAAATTTTACCGTTTGAGCTGAAATGACAGGTTTGCATCAAATGTGCTGCGGCGTCAAAATAAGACTTTTTCCAGCATGGAAACACTATTTTACATTAGAAGAAGCATTTTGCAGAGTTTTCCCGTGTGTTTCTGTCATCTGCAGTACCTGGCACTTTCAGGGCAAACGTTGTGAAAAACAGTCTCATATTGGCAGGAGCGGTCAAATTTTACCGTTTGAGCTGAAATGACAGGTTTGCATCAAATGTGCTGCGGCGTCAAAATAAGACTTTTTCCAGCATGGAAACACTATTTTACATTAGAAGAAGCATTTTGCAGAGTTTTCCGTGTGTTTCTGTCATCTGCAGTACCTGGCACTTTCAGGGCAAGCGTTGTGAAAAACAGTCTCATATGGGCAGGAAGCGGTCAAATTTTACCGTTTGAGCTGAAATGACAGGTTTGCATCAAATGTGCTGCGGCGTCAAAATAAGACTTTTTCCAGCATGGAAACACTATTTTACATTAGAAGAAGCATTTTGCAGAGTTTTTCCGTGTGTTTCTGTCATCTGCAGTACCTGGCACTTTCAGGGCAAAGCGTTGTGAAAAACAACAGTCTCATATTGGCAGGAAGCGGTAAAATTTTACCGTTTGAGCTGAAATGACAGGTTTGCATCAAATGTGCTGCTGGCGTCAAAATAAGACTTTTTCCAGCATGGAAACACTATTTTACATTAGAAGAAGCATTTTGCAGAGTTTTTCCGTGTGTTTCTGTCATCTGCAGTACCTGGCACTTTCAGGGCAAACGTTGTGAAAAACAGTCTCATATGGGCTGGAAGCGGTCAAATTTTACCGTTTGAGCTGAAATGACAGGTTTGCATCAAATGTGCTGCGGCGTCAAAATAAGACTTTTCCAGCATGGAAACACTATTTTACATTAGAAGAAGCATTTTGCAGAGTTTTTCCGTGTGTTTCTGTCATCTGCAGTACCTGGCACTTTCAGGGCAAACGTTGTGAAAAACAGTCTCATATTGGCAGGAGCGGTCAAATTTTACCGTTTGAGCTGAAATGACAGGTTTGCATCAAATGTGCTGCCGGCGTCAAAATAAGACTTTTTCCAGCATGGAAACACTATTTTACATTAGAAGAAGCATTTTGCAGAGTTTTCCCGTGTGTTTCTGTCATCTGCAGTACCTGGCACTTTCAGGGCAAACGTTGTGAAAAACAGTCTCATATGGGCAGGAAGCGGTCAAATTTTACCGTTTGAGCTGAAATGACAGGTTTGCATCAAATGTGCTGCGGCGTCAAAATAAGACTTTTCCAGCATGGAAACACTATTTTACATTAGAAGAAGCATTTTGCAGAGTTTTCCCGTGTGTTTCTGTCATCTGCAGTACCTGGCACTTTCAGGGCAAACGTTGTGAAAAACAGTCTCATATTGGCAGGAGCGGTCAAATTTTACCGTTTGAGCTGAAATGACAGGTTTGCATCAAATGTGCTGCTGGCGTCAAAATAAGACTTTTTCCAGCATGGAAACACTATTTTACATTAGAAGAAGCATTTTGCAGAGTTTTTCCGTGTGTTTCTGTCATCTGCAGTACCTGGCACTTTCAGGGCAAACGTTGTGAAAAACAGTCTCATATTGGCAGGAGCGGTCAAATTTTACCGTTTGAGCTGAAATGACAGGTTTGCATCAAATGTGCTGCGGCGTCAAAATAAGACTTTTCCAGCATGGAAACACTATTTTACATTAGAAGAAGCATTTTGCAGAGTTTTCCCGTGTGTTTCTGTCATCTGCAGTACCTGGCACTTTCAGGGCAAACGTTGTGAAAAACAGTCTCATATTGGCTGGGAGCGGTCAAATTTTACCGTTTGAGCTGAAATGACAGGTTTGCATCAAATGTGCTGCGGCGTCAAAATAAGACTTTTTCCAGCATGGAAACACTATTTTACATTAGAAGAAGCATTTTGCAGAGTTTTCCCGTGTGTTTCTGTCATCTGCAGTACCTGGCACTTTCAGGGCAAACGTTGTGAAAAACAGTCTCATATTGGCAGGAGCGGTCAAATTTTACCGTTTGAGCTGAAATGACAGGTTTGCATCAAATGTGCTGCGGCGTCAAAATAAGACTTTTTCCAGCATGGAAACACTATTTTACATTAGAAGAAGCATTTTGCAGAGTTTTTCCGTGTGTTTCTGTCATCTGCAGTACCTGGCACTTTCAGGGCAAGCGTTGTGAAAAACAGTCTCATATTGGCAGGAGCGGTCAAATTTTACCGTTTGAGCTGAAATGACAGGTTTGCATCAAATGTGCTGCGGCGTCAAAATAAGACTTTTTCCAGCATGGAAACACTATTTTACATTAGAAGAAGCATTTTGCAGTTTTTCCGTGTGTTTCTGTCATCTGCAGTACCTGGCACTTTCAGGGCAAACGTTGTGAAAAACAGTCTCATATTGGCAGGAAGCGGTCAAATTTTACCGTTTGAGCTGAAATGACAGGTTTGCATCAAATGTGCTGCCGGCGTCAAAATAAGACTTTTTCCAGCATGGAAACACTATTTTACATTAGAAGAAGCATTTTGCAGAGTTTTCCGTGTGTTTCTGTCATCTGCAGTACCTGGCACTTTCAGGGCAAACGTTGTGAAAAACAGTCTCATATTGGCAGGAGCGGTCAAATTTTACCGTTTGAGCTGAAATGACAGGTTTGCATCAAATGTGCTGCGGCGTCAAAATAAGACTTTTTCCAGCATGGAAACACTATTTTACATTAGAAGAAGCATTTTGCAGAGTTTTCCGTGTGTTTCTGTCATCTGCAGTACCTGGCACTTTCAGGGCAAAGCGTTGTGAAAAACAGTCTCATATTGGCAGGAGCGGTCAAATTTTACCGTTTGAGCTGAAATGACAGGTTTGCATCAAATGTGCTGCGGCGTCAAAATAAGACTTTTTCCAGCATGGAAACACTATTTTACATTAGAAGAAGCATTTTGCAGAGTTTTCCCGTGTGTTTCTGTCATCTGCAGTACCTGGCACTTTCAGGGCAAACGTTGTGAAAAACAGTCTCATATTGGCAGGAGCGGTCAAATTTTACCGTTTGAGCTGAAATGACAGGTTTGCATCAAATGTGCTGCGGCGTCAAAATAAGACTTTTTCCAGCATGGAAACACTATTTTACATTAGAAGAAGCATTTTGCAGAGTTTTCCGTGTGTTTCTGTCATCTGCAGTACCTGGCACTTTCAGGGCAAGCGTTGTGAAAAACAGTCTCATATTGGCAGGAAGCGGTCAAATTTTACCGTTTGAGCTGAAATGACAGGTTTGCATCAAATCAAATGTGCCGGCGTCAAAATAAGACTTTTCCAGCATGGAAACACTATTTTACATTAGAAGAAGCATTTTGCAGAGTTTTTCCGTGTGTTTCTGTCATCTGCAGTACCTGGCACTTTTCAGGGCAGCGTTGTGAAAAACAGTCTCATATTGGCAGGAGCGGTCAAATTTTACCGTTTGAGCTGAAATTTAGCGTTTTCCAGCTAGTTCAGGTGGTGTTTTTACCAGCATGTGCCCTGAAAATGCCACATCCTACAAATCACAGAAACACACTGGAAAACTCTGCAAAATACTTCTTCTAGTTTCACAGAAACACACTGGAAAAACAAAACTTTTTCCATGCTGGAAAAAGTCTTATTTTAACGCCAGCAGCATATTTTAGACACACCGTTCATTTCAGCACTAACTGACTGAAACTTGCCGTTTTAAGCGTTTCCAGCCATTCTCTGTGTGTCTGGGACACAGCGTGTTGAAAATGCCACACAGTACAAATCACAGAAACATTCTCTGTGCTTCTTCTAATGTAAAATAGCGTTTGCCCTGGAAAAAGTCTTATGACGCCACACAGTACAAACGTTCATTTCAGAAACATATTCTCTGGGACACAGCGTTGCCTGAAAATGCCACACAGTACAAATCACAGAAACATACTTGAAAACTCTGCGAAATGCTTCTTCTAATGTAAAATAGTGTTTCCATGCTGGAAAAAAAAGTCTTATTTTGGCGCCAGCAGCACATTTGATACAAAGCTGTCATTTCAGCTCAAGCGCAGCGTTTTGACCGTTCCTGGCCATATGAGACTGTTTTTCACAAGCGTTTGCCCTGAAAGTGCCAGGTACTGCAGATGAAAGAAACACACGGGAAAACTCTGCAAAATGCTTCTTCTAATGTAAAATAGTGTTTCCATGCTGGAAAAAGTCTTATTTTGACGCCAGCAACATATTTTAGACACACCGTTCATTTCAGCACTAACTGACTGAAACTTGCCGTTTTAAGCGTTTCCAGCCATTCTCTGTGTGTCTGGGACACAGCGTGTGCCCTGAAAATGCCACACAGTACAAATCACAGAAACATACTTGAAAACTCTGCGAAATGCTTCTTCTAATGTAAAATAGTGTTTCCATGCTGGAAAAAGTCTTATTTTGACGCCAGCAGCACATTTGATACAAAGCTGTCATTTCAGCTCAAACGGTAAAATTTGACCGTTCCTGGCCATCTGAGACTGTTTTTCACAACGTTTGCCCTGAAAGTGCCAGGTACTGCAGATGAAAAAACACACAGGAAAACTCAGCAAAATGCAGCGTCTGCCCTGAATATTTCACATACTGGGGATCACACAAACATACGGGAAAATTCTGCAAAATGCTTCCTCTAATTGAAAATACTGTTTCCATGCTGAAAAACTCTAATTTTGACAGCAGCAGCAACAGGACTGGACTGGGACAAAAAACGGCCCTGGTTAGACCGGCCCCTCATAATTAGCGGTGCACAACAGACTAATTTATGTATGCGTTCCCGAAGCAATGTATTTTACTATTGTTACGTCTTGGCCCAGAGGAAACCATGTCGCAACATTTAAAGGAAAAATCCCAGCTCCCAAAACCACCAGCAAACTCGCAGTAACTACACATTCAATGGTTTATTTAAAATGCTTCTTGCGCACAAGGTCAGGTGCATGTTGGCTGACAGTCCACCTGGAAGTGGAGAGAGGAGAGCCCCAGTAAATGACAGCTTCAGATATTTGGAATAGATTTCAGAAATATTATAACACTCTCTCTTCTCTCTCCTCAACTGCTACCTCAAAAGCCTGGCTTGACTAGACAGGAAGAGAGGGACAGATTATTACAATTTATTAAGTGATAAATAGAAAACCTAAAAGAAACAAATTAAAAATACATTTGGAACTACCTGGAAAAACTGTGCAACTATCTAAACCATCAAAACATGTAGTATCTTTAGGTTACATTTTATTTTTTGATAAGAATCTGAAAAATCTTATACTAACTGCATTGATACTGTAAAAAAAAAAAACACACACACACACACGGAACGAAACAAAACACAATTTAAGGCAACTGCTGCGACAGGAAATAAGAACATTATTCATTGCTCTCCATTCTCATGTAATTCTACACGTTTCACGTAGGTCACCTGATTTGGCTTCAGAACGGCGAATTTCGCGAAAGGTGAAGCGAGTTTCATGCCTATCCATCACCTAAAAGTCCGGTATTATCTTAACATTACTACCTGCTTACCCGCTGCGCCTGTGCTACACTTCCCTGGTCACTCTGTCCCTCGGGTTCCCTGTCAACAGCCTCTGGCTGCTCCTCTCCCTGGAGGCTACAGCAGCCCCTCCAGAGATTATGTCTTTTATTTTAGTACATTTTGCAGCTTCTATAGCGAGATTATTTTTAATCTTTTAGCCCGCAACCTCTCCGCACCTCCTTTCTTCCGCTTCTCCATGTTTCCACGCTCAACACTAAACTGGCGGGATCAGTGCAGAGAAAGGGGTGGGGCCGCTCTCGTAAACTACTATATCCTGATTGGTTTAGTCCACTGTCTATATTGAAGATATATTGCCACACCCTCTAAACCCGGTCTCTAAGTCTAAAAACAAAAACAAAAACAAAACAAAAAAAAAACAAACAAACAGCATCGGCCCGAGGACTGTCGGCCCACGGGAAAATGCCGGTATGCCAGATTACCAGTCCAGGCCTGAGCAGCAAATTTCACACTCACCTTTCGTTGCAGCTCTAACGATCCCGTTCTAGCGTTTTCTACCCATGTGGACATCATTTTCACCAAGCCTTCCTTGAAAATACCACATTGCAGTTAAAGGAAACACAGAGGAAAACTCACTTTCGTTGTCGGCTATGGCTACCGCTACATCTGGACAAAAAAAGGAGGCTAGTGAAAAAAAAAAAAAGAAAAGCAGTGCTCATGCCGCTATGATTGGTTGGTCACGTTCAAAGGAAGAAGCGGCGTTAGCTGCCTGGAGAAAAAAACAAAAGTAGCTGGTACACCTGGACTAAAAAAGCGAGGTTAGTGAAAAAAAAAACAGCACTTCTCATACCGCCATGATTGGTTGGTCACGTTCAAAGGATGCATGAAGCCCAGATAAAAAAAAAAAAAAAAAAAACTTCTCATGCATCTGTGCGCAGGCATAGAGCTGCAATTAATAGAATGTGCATTATAGATGATAATCGATCTCTCTCCTCTGGCAGATCCTCAACATTTTTAATCCTTCACGATCTGTATCCTTCACTGTAACAAATTTCTGTAATTTCCCGAAGAACCCGATCCATCAAGTCAATAAAGTGTAAGTAACACGTTATTAGCTTACAAAATTCAAATGTTATTCAAGCGATAACTTCATACAATATAATTTGTCTGTATATCAGACTGGTTTTTACGTTTAATTTAAAGAATATGCATGTTGCCAACAGACAGAAGCAGGCAATAGGCGGTGAAGAGGAAGCTGCAAAACCAGCATTTTGGTAAGTATGATGATTCTTTATTTTTGATAGTGACTGTAGTTCACGTTATTTTATTTATCTTAGTCGCGTTTTATACGGAATATACGGGTTGTGGGGCGCAGACTGCACTGTTTTTTGCAAGCGTTAGCTAGCGAAAAACTGGTTAAGTTAAGCTAACGCTAGCTGCCTGCATTAGCCCTGTCACCTTCAGGACAGGCGATTGCCAGCACATTATCTAAAACCCTCCAGGTTAGAAAACTGTTGGGCGAAAGCCCATTGTTTATAGTTGTCAAGTTACACGTTATGGCATTATGTTACGTTAGTATGACATTGCAGAGGTACTAAGTCAGGCGGTTTTCCTCTGTTTTGCAAGCTCAACATGGCAGTTTATGCTGCAGTTACAGTGCACCTACGCTTTAAACACTGTGTGAGCTTGAGCTCGGGTAATATTTAACATTGACTCATTAGCTCAGCAGCCACTGTGGCTCTGAGTTTTTATTGGGTTTAATTTGAACTGGAAGAGGGTTGTTGCTAAGAATCTGATATATCCCTGCTCTTAAGTCCAAAATTGTGTCTATTAAAAAGTAAGGTTTTGCTGTCAAACATCAGTCATCTGCATGTGAAAGCGAGAGAGAAAAGATAGAAATTGAATTGAGTACAAATTTAACTAAAGATGTCATAACTTGAATTGTGATTAAGAATGAAATTGTTGACATCTGAAACTGAGATTATATATAATTAATGTGCCAATATCAGCTATTCTTATTGCATGGAAGTCCAATCAAGCAATCAGTCATCTCTTACAGCTCCACCAAGTGAATCAGTCTGGAGTGGAACCTTGGAGGAATCCATCTGGGCAGAGATAGTTATATCTGATATTGGGTAAGATTATGTTATAGAAAAAAGGCACAATTAACATTGGCTAAGCAGTTAAATTGTTCAACCTCATCAGTAACCAGCCTAATTAAGCATGCATATTTTGCTGTTGAACTGTCCCCTTGCTACAGGTGCAGAGGAAAACCCTGGGCGGTGGCGTTACTGCAGAAGGCACAGTGATCATCACCACACATCTGTGAAGACAATTTTAGGTAAAAATTTGTCTGTTACATTTATATTGCTGAAAATGTTTTCTTGTGTGAGATTTTAAAATTTAACATAGTTGAGATTCAGTACAACATCTGTGCTAATATAGCACCTCAGGTAACTCATGTAAGTTAAGTTTACTATTCTTGCTGTACTAAGTGGATAGCAAAATACTAGTCCATCGTCTTATGTAGTGTATTTTCTAGTCTGTTGCAAAACTAGAGATTAATATGAATTAGTTTAATCTATGGATATGTTCATGTGGAAGGGCAACAGGAAAAGCAACAGAAAGAATATCTAAAAATGCCAAAAGAACAATAATAAAGCAAATGTTTATTTATGTTTAGGTGATGTTCTCATGCCAATGAGCTGGATGCGTAGCATTGAGGGACAAGTGGTTGTGGGTCCACACCAGAAAATTGTGGCTGGAATGGCAGTGTTTTTCTCATGCTATTGTGTCTTCAATCTGGTGTACCAAGAGGAGGCCTCGTGCACTTGAATTCATCAAAGGTAAGTGCTTCAAAGGGATGCCAGTGGATTATTATTTAGTTACATTTTTCATTATGAATAACATATGGTGTAATTTTATTCAATTCCCTGCATTTCCATTGTATTGCATTGCAAAGCTTCTTTCTGTTTTAGCTTGCATGGATGGAACATCTGCAATTAATGCAAATTTTTGTTTTGAAGTTTTGCATATTTGGAAAAATGTTAAGCTATTCTCCAAAACTTGATGGGTTCTGCTGTCTCTTCAAACAATGTATTTCATTAAATGTCTTTTCTCTGATTTTGTGACTTTAGATGCTTCATCAGGATCAACCCAACCTCTGGCACAAAAGATGACCAAGTGGATCAGTCCAGGTAGTGGGAAGGTGCAGAGAAGAGTAACAACAGTGTCAGCCCTCATGTCTCTGCACTTCTCAAAAGATTAACGGACTATGAATGGCTTTGACTCTGTTGCAAGGAAAATGGCACATGGTATTTCTTTAATAAAATTGTTTTCAAAATAAGCTTTTTACAAGTTACATGTTTGACGTTGCTACACATTTGAGTTGACCATGAATGACTATGCTGCAATGGTCTTGTGCAGTCTGTCCTGGGTTTATGCTTTCCATGCACATGCTTATTGGCTAATAAAAAGGAAAGTTACCTTAAGTTTAATACATTTCATACACATCTGGTGTGCAATCACACACCACACTGTATTGAATATAATTGCATAATATAATAAACACTGTATTGAGTCCTAATAAATGTTTTTTCATCACTTTTTTATTTAACAGCTCAAGATAATCTAAAGTAGTGTTGATATATTTTGGATTATCAGCAGCCACAGCGTGCCTAATTTGCTAAATGTGAAAAAAATTAACTGTGAACCCATTCTACAGTAAGATACTGAATTATGAATAAGTAACAGCTATTTATTGGCAACAGTAGTTGCCAGGAACTCATGTAATATGAATGGAATACATGATAATATTGTAAACAAATATACAATTAACATACATTGCTGTAATTTATACACAGCAAAAACTGTAAAACGTGTCCAGTAAATTACTGTAATTATTTTTTACATTAATTAACGTAAGTACAGTGTATCGCCCTATCCTACACCGTGTAGGATATGACGTTATTAGATCTATAGGGCACATTCTATTAATTTGCAGCTCTATGCGTGCGCACAGATGCATGAGAAGTAGTTTTTTCCTCTGGGCAACTAACATCGCGCTTCCTTTGAACGTGACCAACCAATCATGGCGAAATACGAGCAGTGCTGTGTTTTATTTTTCCACTAGCCTCGCTTTTTTAGTCCAGGTGTAGCGGCTAGTGTTGTTTTGTTTCCTTGGCAACTAAGGTCGCTCTTCCTTTGAACGTAACCAACCAATCCTGGCCAAGTATGAGCAGTGCTGTTTTTTTTTTTTTCACTAACCTCCTTTATTAGTCCAGATGTGCCGGGTAGCCATAGCCCGACAGCGAAAGTGAGTTTCCCTCTGTGTCTCCCTCATCTGCAATGTGGTATTTTCAAGGAAGGCTTTGTGAAAAAGATGTTCAGATGGGATTAAAAGCTACAACTGGATCGTTAGAACTGAAATGAAAGGTGAGTGTGAAACTTGCTGCTGGTGTCAAAATAAGAGTTTTTCATCATGGAAACACTATTTTAAATTAGAAGAAGCATCTTCAGAGTTTTCCAGTGTGTTTGTGTGATCTGCAGTATGGCATTTTCAGGAAAGCTTTGAACTGAAAATCGCTATAACTGTAATCTGAAGTCAGTTAAAGCTGATTTTTTTTTTCTTTACTGACCTAGCTTTTTTAGTCACGCTGTAGCTGATAGCCATGGCCGACAACGAAAGTGAGTTTTCCACTGTGTTTCCCTCATCTGCAATTTGGTATTTTCAGGGATGGCTTTTGAAAAAAAAAGCTGAAAATATTATAACTGTACCGTTAGAGCTGAAATGAAAGGTGATTGTGAAACTACCAGCTGGCGTTAAAATTAGACTTTTTCCAGCATAGAAACACTGTTGTCAACTAGAAGAAGTATTTTGCAGAGTTTTCCAGTATGTTTGTGTGATCCCAAGTATGTGAAATTTTCAAGCAGACGCTGGGAAAAAGACAATCTGAAACAGGCTGGAGCGGTAAAATTCTAACGCTAGAATTGAAATGAAAGGTGTGTATGAAATATGTTGCTCGCGTCAAAATAAGATTTTTTCCAGCATGGAAACAGTGTTGTCAACTAGAAGAAGTATTTTGGGGAGTTTTCAAGTGTGTTTCTATTATGTGTAGTATTTGGCATTTTAACAGAAGGCGTTGTGATATAGTCGCTCATCTTGTCTGGAAACGCTTATAACTGTAATGTTTGAGCTGAAATGAACGCTGTGCATAAAATATGTTTCTGGCATTAAAATAAGACTTTTTCCAGCATGGAAACAGTGTTGTCAACTGGAAGAAGTATTTTGGAGAGTTTGCCAGTATGTTTGTGTGATCCCAAGTATGTGAAATTTTCAAGCAAACGCTGGGAAAAAGACAATCTGAAACAGGTTGGAGCGGTAAAATTCTAAAGCTAGAGCTGAAATGAAAGGTGTGTATGAAATATGTTGCTCGCGTCAAAATAAGACTTTTTCCAACAGTGTTGTCAACTTAGAAGAAGTATTTTGCAGTGTTGTCAAGTGTGTTTCTATTCTGTGTAGTATTTGGCATTTAACAGTAGGCGTTGTGATAAAGTCGCTCATCTTGTCTGGAAGCGCTTATAACTGTAATGTTTGAGCTGAAATGAATGCTGTGCATAAAATATGTTGCTGGCGTCAAAATTAGACTTTTTCCAGCATGGAAAAACTATTTTACATTAGAAGAAGCATTTTGCAGAGTTTTCTCGTGTGTTTCTGTCATCTGCAGTACCTGGCACTTTCAGGGCAAGCGTTGTGAAAAATACTCTCATATGGTTTTGAAAGCGCTAAAACTGTACTGTTAGAGCTGAAATGAGCGGTGTGTCTAAAATATGTTGCTGGCGTCAAAATAAGACTTTTTCTAACATGGAAACAGTGTTGTCAACTAGAAGAAGTATTTTGCAGAGTTTTCAAGTATGTTTCTGTGATTTGCACTGTGTGGCATTTTCAGGGCACACGCTGTGTCCTGAACACACAGAGAATGGCTGGAAACGCTGAAAAGCGGCAAGTTTCAGTCAGTTAGTGCTGAAATGACGGTGTGTCTAAAATATGTTGCTGGCGTCAAAATAAGACTGTTTCCAGCATGGAAACACTATTTTACATTAGAAGAAGCATTTTGCAGAGTTTTCAAGTATGTTTCTGTGATTTGTACTGTGTGGCATTTTGTGGCATTTTCAGGGCACACGCTGTGAAAAACAGTCTCATATGGCCAGGAGCGGTGAAATTTTACCGTTTGAGCTGAAATGACAGCTTTGTATCAAATGTGCTGCTGGCGTCAAAATAAGACTGTTTCCAGCATGGAAACACTATTTTACATTAGAAGAAGCATTTTGCAGAGTTTTCAAGTATGTTTCTTTCATTTGTAGTACCTGGCATTTTCAGGGCACACGCTGTGAAAAACAGTCTCATATGGCCAGGAAGCGGTGAAATTTTACCGTTTGAGCTGAAATGACAGCTTTGTATCAAATGTGCTGCTGGCGTCAAAATAAGACTGTTTCCAGCATGGAAACACTATTTTACATTAGAAGAAGCATTTCGCAGAGTTTTCAAGTATGTTTCTGTGATTTGTACTGTGTGGCATTTTCAGGGCACACGCTGTGTCAGTCACACACAGAGAATGGCTGGAAACGCTTAAAAGCGGCAAGTTTCAGTCAGTTAGTGCTGAAATGAACGGTGTGTCTAAAATATGTTGCTGGCGTCAAAATAAGACTGTTTCCAGCATGGAAACACTATTTTACATTAGAAGAAGCATTTTGCAGAGTTTTCAAGTATGTTTCTGTGATTTGTACTGTACCTGGCATTTTCAGGGCACACGTTGTGAAAAACAGTCTCATATGGCCAGGAGCGGTGAAATTTTACCGTTTGAGCTGAAATGACAGCTTTGTATCAAATGTGCTGCTGGCGTCAAAATAAGACTGTTTCCAGCATGGAAACACTATTTTACATTAGAAGAAGCATTTTGCAGAGTTTTCAAGTATGATTTTCTGTGATTTGTACTACACGCTGGCATTTTCAGGGCAACGCTGTGAAAAACAGTCTCATATGGCCAGGAGCGGTGAAATTTTACCGTTTGAGCTGAAATGACAGCTTTGTATCAAATGTGCTGCTGGCGTCAAAATAAGACTGTTTCCAGCATGGAAACACTATTTTACATTAGAAGAAGCATTTCGCAGAGTTTTCAAGTATGTTTCTGTGATTTGTACTGTGTGGCATTTTCAGGGCACACGCTGTGTCTGAACACACAGAGAATGGCTGGAAACGCTTAAAGCGGCAAGTTTCAGTCAGTTAGTGCTGAAATGACGGTGTTTCTAAAATATGTTGCTGGCGTCAAAATAAGACTGTTTCCAGCATGGAAACACTATTTTGATTAGAAGAAGCATTTTGCAGAGTTTTTCAAGTATGTTTCTGTGATTTGCAGTGTGTGGCATTTTCAGGGCACAAGCGTTGTGAAAAACAGTCTCATATGGCCAGGAGCGGTGAAATTTTACCGTTTGAGCTGAAATGACAGCTTTGTATCAAATGTGCTGCTGGCGTCAAAATAAGACTGTTTCCAGCATGGAAACACTATTTTACATAGAAGAAGCATTTGCAGAGTTTTCAAGTATGTTTCTGTGATTTGTACTGTGTGGCATTTTCAGGGCACGCTGTGTGAAAAACAGTCTCATATGGCCAGGAGCGGTGAAATTTTACCGTTTGAGCTGAAATGACAGCTTTGTATCAAATGTGCTGCTGGCGTCAAAATAAGACTGTTTCCAGCATGGAAACACTATTTTACATTAGAAGAAGCATTTCGCAGAGTTTTCAAGTATGTTTCTGTGATTTGTACTGTGTGGCATTTTCAGGGCACACGCTGTGAAAACACAGAATGGCTGGAATGGCCAGGAGCGGTGAAATTTCAGTCCGTTTGTGCTGAAATGACAGCTTTGTATCAAATATGCTGCTGGCGTCAAAATAAGACTGTTTCCAGCATGGAAACACTATTTTACATTAGAAGAAGCATTTTGCAGAGTTTTCAAGTATGTTTCTGTGATTTGTACAGTGTGTGGCATTTTCAGGGCACACGCTGTGAAAAACAGTCTCATATGGCCAGGAACGGTGAAATTTTACCGTTTGAGCTGAAATGACAGCTTTGTATCAAATGTGCTGCTGGCGTCAAAATAAGACTGTTTCCAGCATGGAAACACTATTTTACATTAGAAGAAGCATTTCGCAGAGTTTTCAAGTATGTTTCTGTGATTTGTACTGTGTGGCATTTTCAGGGGGCACACGCTGTGTCTGAACAGTCAGAGAATGGCCAGAAACGCGGTGAAAGTTTCAGTCAGTTAGAGCTGAAATGAACAGTGTGTCTAAAAATGTTGCTGGCGTCAAAATAAGACTGTTTCCAGCATGGAAACACTATTTTACATTAGAAGAAGCATTTTGCAGAGTTTTCCCGTGTTTCTGTCATCTGCAGTACCTGGCATTTTCAGGGCAAACGTTGTGAAAAACAGTCTCATATGGCCAGGAGCGGTGAAATTTTACCGTTTGAGCTGAAATGACAGCTTTGTATCAAATGTGCTGCTGGCGTCAAAATAAGACTGTTTCCAGCATGGAAACACTATTTTACATTAGAAGAAGCATTTCGCAGAGTTTTCAAGTATGTTTCTGTGATTTGTACTGTGTGGCATTTTCAGGGCACACGCTGTGTCCCAGACACACAGAGAATGGCTGGAAGGAAACGCTTAAAAGCGGCAAGTTTCAGTCAGTTAGTGCTGAAATGAACGGTGTGTCTAAAATATGTTGCTGGCGTCAAAATAAGACTGTTTCCAGCATGGAAACACTATTTTACGATAGAAGAAGCATTTCGCAGAGTTTTCAAGTATGTTTCTGTGATTTGTGTGTGTGTGGCATTTTCAGGGCACGCGCTGTGAAAAACAGTCTCATATGGCCAGGAGCGGTGAAATTTTACCGTTTGAGCTGAAATGACAGCTTTGTATCAAATGTGCTGCTGGCGTCAAAATAAGACTGTTTCCAGCATGGAAACACTATTTTACATTAGAAGAAGCATTTGCAGAGTTTTCAAGTATGTTTCTGTGATTTGTACTGTGTGGCATTTTCAGGGCACACGCTGTGTGAACACAAAAAAACAGTCTCATATGGCCAGGAGCGGTGAAATTTTACCGTTTGAGCTGAAATGACAGCTTTGTATCAAATGTGCTGCTGGCGTCAAAATAAGACTGTTTCCAGCATGGAAACACTATTTTACATTAGAAGAAGCATTTTCGCAGAGTTTTCAAGTATGTTTCTGTGATTTGTACTGTGTGGCATTTTCAGGGCACACGCTGTGTGTGAGACACACAGAGAATGGCTGGAAACGCTTAAAGCGGCAAGTTTCAGTCAGTTAGTGCTGAAATGAACAGGTTTTTCTAAAATATGTTGCTGGCGTCAAAATAAGACTGTTTCCAGCATGGAAACACTATTTTACGATAGAAGAAGCATTTTGCAGAGTTTTCAAGTATGTTTCTGTGATTTGTACTGTGTGGCATTTTCAGGGCACACGCTGTGTGAAAAACAGTCTCATATGGCCAGGAGCGGTGAAATTTTACCGTTTGAGCTGAAATGACAGCTTTGTATCAAATGTGCTGCTGGCGTCAAAATAAGACTGTTTCCAGCATGGAAACACTATTTACGATAGAAGAAGCATTTCGCAGAGTTTTCAAGTATGTTTCTGTGATTTGTACTGTGTGGCATTTTCAGGGCACACGCTGTGTCTGAACACACAGAGAATGGCTGGAAACGCTTGGCAAGTTTCAGTCAGTTAGTGCTGAAATGACGGCTTTGTCTAAAAATGTGCTGCTGGCGTCAAAATAAGACTGTTTCCAGCATGGAAACACTATTTTACATTAGAAGAAGCATTTTGCAGAGTTTTTCAAGTATGTTTCTGTGATTTGCAGTACCTGGCATTTTCAGGGCAAACGTTGTGAAAAACAGTCTCATATGGCCAGGAACGGTGAAATTTTACCGTTTGAGCTGAAATGACAGCTTTGTATCAAATGTGCTGCTGGCGTCAAAATAAGACTGTTTCCAGCATGGAAACACTATTTTACATTAGAAGAAGCATTTCGCAGAGTTTTTCAAGTATGTTTCTGTGATTTGTACTGTGTGGCATTTTCAGGGCACACGCTGAACACAAAAACAGTCTCATATGGCCAGGAGCGGTGAAATTTTACCGTTTGAGCTGAAATGACAGCTTTGTATCAAATGTGCTGCTGGCGTCAAAATAAGACTGTTTCCAGCATGGAAACACTATTTTACATTAGAAGAAGCATTTCGCAGAGTTTTCAAGTATGTTTCTGTGATTTGTACTGTGTGGCATTTTCAGGGCACGCTGTGTCCCAGACACACAGAGAATGGCTGGAAACGCTTAAAGCGGCAAGTTTCAGTCAGTTAGTGCTGAAATGAGCGGTGTGTCTAAAATATGTTGCTGGCGTCAAAATAAGACTGTTTCCAGCATGGAAACACTATTTTTTGATAGAAGAAGCATTTTGCAGAGTTTTCAAGTATGTTTCTGTGATTTGTACTGCAGTGGCATTTTCAGGGCACACGCTGTGAAAAACAGTCTCATATGGCCAGGAACGGTGAAATTTTACCGTTTGAGCTGAAATGACAGCTTTGTATCAAATGTGCTGCTGGCGTCAAAATAAGACTGTTTCCAGCATGGAAACACTATTTTACATTAGAAGAAGCATTTCGCAGAGTTTTCAAGTATGTTTCTGTGATTTGTACTGTGTGGCATTTTCAGGGCACACGCGTGTGTGAAAAACAGTCTCATATGGCCAGGAACGGTGAAATTTTTTACCGTTTGAGCTGAAATGACAGCTTTGTATCAAAATGTGCTGCTGGCGTCAAAATAAGACTGTTTCCAGCATGGAAACACTATTTTACATTAGAAGAAGCATTTCGCAGAGTTTTTTTCAAGTATGTTTCTGTGATTTGTACTGTGTGGCATTTTCAGGGCACACGCTGTGTCTGAACAGTCTCAGAATGGCCAGAAACGCGGTGAAATTTTCAGTCAGTTAGTGCTGAAATGAACGGTGTGTATAAAATATGTTGCTGGCGTCAAAATAAGACTGTTTCCAGCATGGAAACACTATTTTACATTAGAAGAAGCATTTTGCAGAGTTTTTCAAGTATGTTTTTCATGTGATTTGTACTGTGTGGCATTTTCAGGGCTGCGCTGTGAAAAACAGTCTCATATGGCCAGGAACGGTGAAATTTTACCGTTTGAGCTGAAATGACAGCTTTGTATCAAATGTGCTGCTGGCGTCAAAATAAGACTGTTTCCAGCATGGAAACACTATTTTACATAGAAGAAGCATTTCGCAGAGTTTTCAAGTATGTTTCTGTGATTTGTACTGTGTGGCATTTTCAGGGCACACGCTGTGTGAACAAACAGTCTCATATGGCCAGGAACGGTGAAATTTTACCGTTTGAGCTGAAATGACAGCTTTGTATCAAATGTGCTGCTGGCGTCAAAATAAGACTGTTTCCAGCATGGAAACACTATTTTACATAGAAGAAGCATTTCGCAGAGTTTTCAAGTATGTTTCTGTGATTTGTACTGTGTGGCATTTTCAGGGCACGCTGTGAAAAACAGTCTCAGAATATGGCCAAACGCGGTGAGTTTCAGTCAGTTTGAGCTGAAATGACAGCTTTGTATCAAATGTGCTGCTGGCGTCAAAATAAGACTGTTTCCAGCATGGAAACACTATTTTACATTAGAAGAAGCATTTTGCAGAGTTTTCAAGTATGTTTCTGTGATTTGTACTGTGTGGCATTTTCAGGGCACACGTGTGTGAAAAACAGTCTCATATGGCCAGGAACGGTGAAATTTTACCGTTTGAGCTGAAATGACAGCTTTGTATCAAATGTGCTGCTGGCGTCAAAATAAGACTGTTTCCAGCATGGAAACACTATTTTACATTAGAAGAAGCATTTCGCAGAGTTTTTCAAGTATGTTTCTGTGATTTGTACTGTGTGGCATTTTCAGGGGCACGCTGTGTCCCAACACACAGTCTCAGAATGGCTGGAAACGAGCGGTGAAGTTTCAGTCAGTTAGTGCTGAAATGACAGTTTGTATAAAATATGTTGCTGGCGTCAAAATAAGACTGTTTCCAGCATGGAAACACTATTTTACGATAGAAGAAGCATTTGCAGAGTTTTTCAAGTATGTTTCTGTGATTTGTACTGTGTGGCATTTTCAGGGCACACGCTGTGAAAAACAGTCTCATATGGCCAGGAACGGTGAAATTTTACCGTTTGAGCTGAAATGACAGCTTTGTATCAAATGTGCTGCTGGCGTCAAAATAAGACTGTTTCCAGCATGGAAACACTATTTTACATTAGAAGAAGCATTTCGCAGAGTTTTTCAAGTATGTTTCTGTGATTTGTACTGTGTGGCATTTTCAGGGCACACGCTGTGTCTGAACACACAGAGAATGGCTGGAAACGCTTAAAGCAGCAAGTTTCAGTCAGTTAGTGCTGAAATGAACGGTGTTTCTAAAATATGTTGCTGGCGTCAAAATAAGACTGTTTCCAGCATGGAAACACTATTTTACGATAGAAGAAGCATTTCGCAGAGTTTTCAAGTATGTTTCTGTGATTTGTACTGTGTGGCATTTTCAGGGCACACGCTGTGAAAAACAGTCTCATATGGCCAGGAACGGTGAAATTTTACCGTTTGAGCTGAAATGACAGCTTTGTATCAAATGTGCTGCTGGCGTCAAAATAAGACTGTTTCCAGCATGGAAACACTATTTTACATTAGAAGAAGCATTTCGCAGAGTTTTCAAGTATGTTTCTGTGATTTGTACTGTGTGGCATTTTCAGGGCACACGCTGTGTCAGACACACAGAGAATGGCTGGAAACGCTTAAAACGGCAAGTTTCAGTCAGTTAGTGCTGAAATGAACGGTGTTTCTAAAATATGTTGCTGGCGTCAAAATAAGACTGTTTCCAGCATGGAAACACTATTTTACATTAGAAGAAGCATTTCGCAGAGTTTTCAAGTATGTTTCTGTGATTTGTACTGTGTGGCATTTTCAGGGCACACGCTGTGAAAAACAGTCTCATATGGCCAGGAACGGTGAAATTTTACCGTTTGAGCTGAAATGACAGCTTTGTATCAAATGTGCTGCTGGCGTCAAAATAAGACTGTTTCCAGCATGGAAACACTATTTTACATTAGAAGAAGCATTTCGCAGAGTTTTCAAGTATGTTTCTGTGATTTGTACTGTGTGGCATTTTCAGGGCACACGCTGTGTCCAACACACACAGAGAATGGCTGGAAACGCTTAAAACGGCAAGTTTCAGTCAGTTAGTGCTGAAATGAACGGTGTTTCTAAAATATGTTGCTGGCGTCAAAATAAGACTGTTTCCAGCATGGAAACACTATTTTACATTAGAAGAAGCATTTCGCAGAGTTTTCAAGTATGTTTCTGTGATTTGTACTGTGTGGCATTTTCAGGGCACACGCTGTGAAAAACAGTCTCATATGGCCAGGAACGGTGAAATTTTACCGTTTGAGCTGAAATGACAGCTTTGTATCAAATGTGCTGCTGGCGTCAAAATAAGACTGTTTCCAGCATGGAAACACTATTTTACATTAGAAGAAGCATTTCGCAGAGTTTTCAAGTATGTTTCTGTGATTTGTACTGTGTGGCATTTTCAGGGCACACGCTGTGTCTGAACAGTCTCATATGGCCAGGAACGGTGAAATTTTACCGTTTGAGCTGAAATGACAGCTTTGTATCAAATGTGCTGCTGGCGTCAAAATAAGACTGTTTCCAGCATGGAAACACTATTTTACATTAGAAGAAGCATTTCGCAGAGTTTTCAAGTATGTTTCTGTGATTTGTACTGTGTGGCATTTTCAGGGCACACGCTGTGTCTGAACACACAGAGAATGGCTGGAAACGCTTAAAACGGCAAGTTTCAGTCAGTTAGTGCTGAAATGAACGGTTTGTCTAAAATATGTTGCTGGCGTCAAAATAAGACTGTTTCCAGCATGGAAACACTATTTTTTGATTAGAAGAAGCATTTCGCAGAGTTTTCAAGTATGTTTCTGTGATTTGTACTGTGTGGCATTTTCAGGGCACGCTGTGAAAAACAGTCTCATATGGCCAGGAACGGTGAAATTTTACCGTTTGAGCTGAAATGACAGCTTTGTATCAAATGTGCTGCTGGCGTCAAAATAAGACTGTTTCCAGCATGGAAACACTATTTTACATTAGAAGAAGCATTTCGCAGAGTTTTCAAGTATGTTTCTGTGATTTGTACTGTGTGGCATTTTCAGGGCACGCTGTGTGTGAAACACACAGAATGGCTGGAAATGGCTTAAAACGGCAAGTTTCAGTCAGTTAGTGCTGAAATGAACAGGTGTGTCTAAAATATGTTGCTGGCGTCAAAATAAGACTGTTTCCAGCATGGAAACACTATTTTACATTAGAAGAAGCATTTCGCAGAGTTTTTCAAGTATGTTTCTGTGATTTGTACTGTGTGGCATTTTCAGGGCACACGTGTGTGAAAAACAGTCTCATATGGCCAGGAACGGTGAAATTTTACCGTTTGAGCTGAAATGACAGCTTTGTATCAAATGTGCTGCTGGCGTCAAAATAAGACTGTTTCCAGCATGGAAACACTATTTTACATTAGAAGAAGCATTTCGCAGAGTTTTCAAGTATGTTTCTGTGATTTGTACTGTGTGGCATTTTCAGGGCACACGCTGTGTCTGAACACACAGAGAATGGCTGGAAACGCTTAAAGCGGCAAGTTTCAGTCAGTTAGTGCTGAAATGAACGGTGTTTCTAAAATATGTTGCTGGCGTCAAAATAAGACTGTTTCCAGCATGGAAACACTATTTTACATAGAAGAAGCATTTCGCAGAGTTTTCAAGTATGTTTCTGTGATTTGTACTGTGTGGCATTTTCAGGGGCACGCGTGTGAAAAAACAGTCTCATATGGCCAGGAACGGTGAAATTTTACCGTTTGAGCTGAAATGACAGCTTTGTATCAAATGTGCTGCTGGCGTCAAAATAAGACTGTTTCCAGCATGGAAACACTATTTTACATTAGAAGAAGCATTTCGCAGAGTTTTCAAGTATGTTTCTGTGATTTGTACTGTGTGGCATTTTCAGGGCACACGCTGTGTCTGAACACACAGAGAATGGCTGGAAACGCTTAAAACGGCAAGTTTCAGTCAGTTAGTGCTGAAATGAACGGTGTTTCTAAAATATGTTGCTGGCGTCAAAATAAGACTGTTTCCAGCATGGAAACACTATTTTACGATAGAAGAAGCATTTTGCAGAGTTTTCAAGTATGTTTCTGTGATTTGTACTGTGTGGCATTTTCAGGGCAACGTTGTGAAAAACAGTCTCATATGGCCAGGAACGGTGAAATTTTACCGTTTGAGCTGAAATGACAGCTTTGTATCAAATGTGCTGCTGGCGTCAAAATAAGACTGTTTCCAGCATGGAAACACTATTTTACATTAGAAGAAGCATTTCGCAGAGTTTTCAAGTATGTTTCTGTGATTTGTACTGTGTGGCATTTTCAGGGCACGCTGTGTCTGAACACACAGAGAATGGCTGGAAACGCTTAAAGCGGCAAGTTTCAGTCAGTTAGTGCTGAAATGAACGGTGTGTATCTAAAATATGTTGCTGGCGTCAAAATAAGACTGTTTCCAGCATGGAAACACTATTTTACATTAGAAGAAGCATTTCGCAGAGTTTTCTGCGCCCGGACGGTGGCTGGACTGAGGTTAGGTTTGGGAGGCGAAGGGCGAGGTAGGTGTCACATTC
>JAFBJY010001187.1:0-45848 GCA_016801885.1 Toxotes chatareus | reverse complement strand
TAAGCAATAACCAGCTAATCAAATACAGAAATAACCCAGTTGGCCAGGGGAGCAAATTCAAACAAAAATCAGCTGATGAGAACAACTAAGAAAAGGAACAGTAGCCTAAACTTCCGAGCAAAAAAGAGTCAAAAAACAAAAGGTCAAAGCTAAATCTGGCCAAGAGCCAATGTAAAAGATAAATAAATATAAACAAGTAGACAAAAGGTTAAACTAAGGTCAAGTACAAAATTGGAGACGCTATGGGGCAAACTACGGGCAAAACAAGGGGCCATTTCTGAAGGGCCAAAACAACAATAGAGCCAGTGAACCTAAAAAGAAGAGGAAAACACCATTAACCCGAGTTCACACTGCTTATTCAAAAAGAGTGACGAAAAAAGGCAGTCTTTTAGGTCTCTCACCACAGGATGTTAAAACTAGTATCAAAACCCTGACAAGCAATGCAGCACCTAGACAGCCACAGCAAGGACAGAGCAGGAGGCAAAGAGAGGAACAAAGATAAAGATTAAATGTATTTTATTGGGATTTTATGTGATAGACCAACACAAAGTGGTGCATAGCTGTGAAGTGGAAGAAAATGATACTTTGTGTTTAAGATTTTATACAAATAAAAATCTGAAAAGTGTGGCATGCATATGTATTCATCCCCCTTACTCTGATACCCCTAAATAAAATCCAATGCAACCTTCAGAAGTGCCTTCAGAAGTCACCTAATTAGTAAATAGGGTCCATCTGTGTGTACTTCAATCTCAGTATAAATACAGCTGTTCTGTGAAGGCCTCTGAGGTTTGTTAAAGTTTGCCACAAGCCACGTGAAGAGGGACACAGGAAACATGTAGAAGAAGGGTGCTGTGGTCAGATGAGACCAAATTGAACTTTCTGGCCGACATGCAAACAGCTATGTGTGGCGGAAACTGAAAACTGCACAACCTGAACACACAATTCATACCCACCGTGAAACATGGTGGTGGCAGCATCATGCTGTGGGGGGTGCTTTTCCTTCAAAGCAGGGACAGGAAGCTGGTCAGAGTTGGATGGGAAGATGGATGGAGATAAATACAGGGCAATCCTGATGAAAACCTGTTACAGGCTGCAAAAAAGACTTGAGACTGTGGCAGAGGTTCACTTTCTAGCAGGACGACCAACCCTAAACATTACAGCCCAGCGCAGTGTCTCTCTAGAGACATTTGTCACTGTAAAGTTCTTTGTCCTTTCTATCCTGTAGACAGTGTAAATAAAAGTTGTGTTGAGTAAATGTCCATCATTTACACTTCTTACTGCTGTGTTGGACAGTGCAATAATAATACCTGTTTCTGTAGATGTTCTCACTGCAGCTGGAGGGAAGAATAAAAGTAAAGAAACAGCTTCAGTGGCTCACAGAACTAAGGGAATAAATCTGCTGTCACGCCGCTTTGTTCAATAACAGATAACTGCTGGCTTTATCCTTAATGAGACCTAACTAGACTGTCTTCACTTTGACCTCTGACATATACTGGAACAATTAACTGTATATATGGGACTAATGAGCCCTGTAGATACACTAGAAGGATTTTAGACTGAAAAAGACATATATTTTTTATAATACCATCAGATATCAAAAGTGGAAAATATGCACCAATATTATTCACACAAATATATATTTTCTTAATGTGCCACTTTTCCATATGAGCTGTCGCTCTTCACCTTTTGTCCTCAGCTCATTTAGAATTATAAAGGCAGATACTTGAGTCTGACCTATGTTGTTTCCTGCATTAATCAGCTCATCTTCTGTCTTAAGGAAAAATAAACTTGTAATGCATGTATTTAAACTACATGGTCAGTGGCAGTGAACATCAGGGGGCTTTAATATGTGATAAAAGATTTTTTTTTTCCTCTGATTATTAGACATGTCCACCATGTGACTGTCCACCTGGAGGGCGGAATGTTTAACAGTGAAGAGACAGAATAAGACAGTGACAAACCACAGCATTCCTCCTCTCACTGGCTTCACTTCTGTGGTTGGGAGGTTGTGGAGCTGAATGGAAATGTGCTGGACTTTGTCCACATTAGTCCTGCTGTCAGTCCTGAACCATGGAACGCTGCTTAGTGGCAACATACTGAGCACTGCACAGAGACAGTAGACAGAGACTACACACACATGGCTGCCAGTCTCTTCCTCCTGGATAAAAAGTTCCGGTGTAGATGTCGTTAATGTCCGTGTGAAAGCAGCAGAAGAAGCAGCGACAGAGTCTCCAGCTCTGTGTTCATCAAGCAGCGTTCACATACTGGGATTTCTTCCCTGTCGCTTCCCTCATCTTGCAGCGCTTTCTTCTGGAAATGAACCGCTGGATACGGAGCTTCGTCGGAAGAGCGCAGCTTTGCACCTGATTAAAGGACACCATGCTTACTTCTGGATACACACCGTGTGGATCAAAGGCCGTCGTTTCTTAGTAAGTCCTCCATCATCGTGTTACTGCTACATCATGGTGACCTGACCTACAGTGCTGACATTGATGAACTTCCTAGTAATAACACACAAGCACTCTCCACTTTGTGCTGTGACGTCCAGAACTGGAATATTTACAGTAAAGTCATCAATAGATACTATTACACTGTGATCTTAACAGAACTCCTGGAGCTCCAGGTTCTCCTGTTGTTGTTCCTGTGTCTGACTCCACCAACAGTGGACTGACACTGACCCTTAGCTAGATTGTGTGAAACCCCATGAGAGAACACCCACAAAAAGAAGAAGGAGAAAAAGAAAACTGCCTAAACTGTTAAAGGACCAAATCTCAATCCTCTAACCTTACTCCTGTAGTAAATGAATGCTCCATCTTTAAGGAATTGAGCTTCTGCCTCAGTGCTTAGTTAAGTAAAAATGACAACAACTGGCCTAAGTGTAAGGGCCCTCGAGTGGATTAGATCATAGATTGTGTAAATAGACTGAAAAACAAATGAAATAAATATTAATGGTTAAAGTGACAAATAGCAAAACTTCATCTAAATTAGACAGGTAAGGGTAACAGACATCTATCCATGATAGCAAATTCTAAACAGGGCTCTAAAATTCTGCTTTTCTAGATATGATCCAAGTTTATGTATCGGAGTTCATTTACCCATAGTGTCGCTATCGACTCTTCACTGGACACTTTGCAGTCAGCTTTGAATATCTTTTATTGCAACTCAAAGCCCCTGATTTCTTGCTGTTCTCTGGTTCTTTGTTTATAGCTCTGCAAGCACTCACCTGTCTGCAGAACCACAGCAAAGTATGGAATGCGTGAATCAGAGCAGATGCTTCAGGACCTTTTTTAAAACAGACTGGGAGGTGTCTAAACTGCAGAGTGCTGCAGCAGTTACTGGTCATATCAGACACAGGCACGGACAATATCATATTCCCACAAAATGGGATTAAAACCGGCCAACAAACCCCTTCTGATAAACTGTGTGTGGTCCATGCTACGTGCTTGTTTCTGCTGCTTATGTCTCTGCACTGCTGAGGAACACAAAAAGGAGAAATATGGTCTTGTAGATCCATCAGAAAAGAGACAGTACAGACTGAAGTTGAGGATTACGAACACTAGAATTCCATCGCCACATGTGGCAGGGGACTCAAGGATGTAGTGAACCTTGACTGGGGCCACAAGAGACAAGGAGGCGTGGGTTTCCAAAAACCACAGCACAAAAGCTTTCCAAATAAATATGCCAGCTTCCTTATAATAAACGGGGAACCGGTGAGTGGCCTGGAAATGTAACATCATCTAAAATCAATATACTCCTTATTCTAACAAAGAGTGTTTTCCATTGTGGAGGTGTACTTGCATTAAGCCATGCTGTGGACACAGCGCTACTATCACTAAAGCTGTGTTGAACGCTGCAAGTGTTTCTTCCACTTTTTAATGTGTAGCAAACTGATTTGTTCATCTGAACCACTAATAAAGTGATGCTGACTCACTGAGAAACATGATTTCATTTTCTACAACCTTTTCATAGTTTAAAGAAACAGCAAAAAGTTTGCTTTGGTATTAGTAATAACATAACAGCTGTGATGTGGCTGAAAATGATCAGTAAACAGTGAAATGAGGCTGATATCTGAAAGGCCTTTGGGTTCCAAATTTCACTTTTTGGGGCTCTCCCTTTTTTTTCCCGTTTTTGGGAAACCGCCCGGGGGAAAGCCCCCCCTTTGGGAAAAATGGGGGTTTTTGGGACAATCGATTTGGGGCCCCAAAGTTTAAAGGGTTAAAACCCAGCTTGGGGGAAAACGGAATTTTTTTTCCCAAATAAAGGTCTTTTTTCCCCTTTTAAAACCCCGGGGGTAGTTTTCCTGGGGAAAGGGCCCCGGGCTTTCCCCAAATGAGAGATAAAAACGAATTTATAATTTTGGAGAAATTTTGGGAAAATTTTTTTTTCCCCTTTGGGGACACGTTATTTCGGCCCGGTGCCCCGCCTTAAAAGCCGGTTCCCCCCCGTTTTCTTTTTTAAAATTTTTTTTGGAGGGGGTTTCATTTTGGGTCAGTTCCCTCCTTTGGAAATTAAACCCTTTTTTAGGCGGGGACCTGGGGGCCCCGGGGTTTTGTTGTAGTTTTTTAAAAACCCACATTTTTATTCTTAAATTTTCCCCCCAATTTTCCCCATCATTTGGGGGCTCCGGGGTTTTCCAAAAACCCCCCCCTTTTTAATTCCCCTGAGGGTTTTCAATTTTTTTTTTTAAAAGGAATTTTTGGGGTAAAACCCTTTTTGGAAAAAAAAAAAACCCTTTTTTTGATTTTTGATAAAACCCTTTTAGAAACTTTTCCACTGTTTTTTCAGTGACTTGAAAAAGACAAACCCTGGGGCCCCCCCGATAAATTTGCTTTTAAATTTTTTGGGGACTTCCCTTTTAAAATTTTAAATTTTTTTTTGGCGGGTTTTTAAAAGGGATTGGGGGGGGGGTTTTATTTTTCCTTTTTCAATTTCTTTTTTCCCCCGGGGAAACCCTTTTCCCGGGGGCCCCCTTTTAGGGCCCTTCTTTAAAAACAAAAAAAAAAAAAAACTTTGTTAAAAAAAAACCCGGGGGTTTTAAAAAACCCCAAAAAAAGGGAAGGCTTTTCCCATTTCTTTAAAAAAAAAAGGGCAAACCCCTTTTTTTTAATTTAAACAGAGAAATTTTAAAACCGTTTTTCAATTTTTTTGGGGCGGGGGCCAAAACCCCCCTTTTTTTAAAATTTTTTAAACAACCCCCCACCCCCTGGGCCCCGTTTTAAAATTTTTCCCCAAAAAAATTTGGAATTACCCCCTTTTTCCAAAAATTTTAAAATTTTTTTTTTCCCAGGGAAATTTTTTTTAAATCTAAAAAAAAAGGGAAATAAAAAATTCCCCCCATTTTTTTTAAAAAAAATTTTTAAAAATAATTTAATTTTTTTTAAAAAATTTTTTTTTAAATTAAATAAAAAACCTTTCCCAAAGGAGAAACTTTTTTGGGGCCCCAAAGTTAATTTTAAATTTCCCACAAAAAGGGTTTTTTTGGGGTTGGGGGTTTTAAAACCCCGGGGGAAAAGTTTTTCTTTTTGACCCCTGTTTTTAAAATATTTTTTTATCCTTAAAGCCCCCTTTCTCAAACCAATATTTTAAAAAAAAGCAAATTTTTTTTTGAAAATTTTAAAAAAATTTTTTAATTTTTTAAAACAACCCCTTTTTTCTCCCTTTAAAAATTTTTTAATCAGCAAGTTTACCCTTTTTTCTGCCATGGGTTTTACTAAATTTAAACCCCTTTTTCCCAAATCCAATAACCCCCCCTTTTTTCCTTTTTTTTTTAAAAAATCCCCCCCCCCCTTTTTTAATTTTAAAATAAAAACCCCTTTTTTTTATAAAAAAAAATTTAAAACCCGGTAAAAATATTTTTTTTCAAAATTTTTAAAAAAAAAAAAGTTTAAAAATTGACAAAGCGATCCCCCACTCGGGAAATTGGGCCCCCAGTTAAATTCCCCCTATTTTTTCCCTTCCAAAAAAAAAACCGAAGGGGTAATAAAACCCAAAAAAATTTATTTTTTTTTTAACCAAAAAATTTTAGTAAATTTTTTGCTTTTTTTTTTTTTAAAAGGGGGAAAAAATTTTTTAACTTTTGGGGTTTAACTTCCCCCTTTTAATTTCAAAACCCCCTTTTCAGATTTTTTATTTTTAAACATAAATTTTATTGGAAAAAATACCCCCTTTTTTTTTTTAAAAAAAAAATTTTTCCCAATTTTTTCCCCCCCCAAAAAACAAACCCCTTTTAAATCCCCAAATTTTATTAAAATTTTTTAAAATTTAAAATTTTGGGTTTCCAAAATTTCCCTAACCCAAAAGTTGCTCAAAAAATTTTTTAAATTGTTTCCTTTTGGGGCCCCAAAAAAAGGGTTTTCAATTTTTTAACCCCAAAAAATTTTTTTGTAATAAATTTTAACCCTTAAAATTTGGCCCCCCCAAAAAAACCCAAAAATTTTTGGGGAATCCAAATTTTTTTTAAAAATTTTTCTGGGAATTAAATTTTGGGGTTTTTAAAACAAATTTGAAACTTGAAAAAAATTTCCCCCCCAGATTTTCCAAAATTTTTCTTTCTTTAAACCCCCAACCCCCAAAACTGATTTTTGGGGTTTCCCAAAAAACCCCAAAAACTTTTTATTAATAAAAAAAAAACCCCAAAGTTTTTTAATTTTTTAATTTTTCCCTGTGGGGCTAGATATGGGTTTTCCTTTTTTAATAACTCGGAGCCAAAATTAAGTAAAGGAAAAAATTGGCCAAATTTTTAAAATTTTCACCCTTATTAGGGCCATTTTAACCCCCGGGCCCTCTAAAAGGGGCAAAAAACCCCAAAATTTTTTTTCCCAAAAAAAAATTTTTTTTGTTTTCTGTTTTTTTTTTTTTTTTTTTTAATTTCTTTTAAACAAACGTTTTATTTTGTTTTTTCCCTAAAATTTTTTTTTTTCCTTCCCTTTTTATGGGGGGGCCCCTTTTTTTTTAAAAATTTGTTTTTTTCCAAAAATTTGTTTTTTCCCCTTTCCCTTTTTAATTTTTTTCTTTATTTTTTCCCTTTTCTTTCCCAACCCTTTTTCCGTTTTAAATCCCTTATTTTAGAAAAATTTTTTTTTAAAAATCATTTAAATTTACCCCTTTTTCTTTTTTTTTGGGTTTTTCCCCAGGTTTTCCATTTTGATTTAAAAAAATTTTGTTTTTCCATTTTCCCCCAAATTTTTAAGGTCCCCCTAAATCTTTGCCCGGGTTTCCCGGGAACCCCCGTTTTTTTTCCCAAAACCCAAAACTTTAAGGGTTTTGGGAAAAACCCCCTTTTAAAAGTTTTTGGGGTTTTTTCCCCTTTCCCCTTTTCAAAACCCCTTTAAATTTTTTTTTTTAAAAATTTTTTTCTAGGGGGGTTTCCCAATGAAATTTTTTTCTAAAGGGGGAGGGATTTTCCCCCCCTTTTTTAAAGGGCCCCAAGTAGGGGGGGTTTTTTTTTTTGGGGGGGTTTGGGGGTTTTTTTTCCCCCAAATTTTAAAAATTCTTCCGGTTTTTTTTTGGCGGGCCCCGCTTTCCGGTTGTTCTTTTGGGGGATCCTATTTTTTTGGAAAAATTTATTTAAAATTTTCATTTTTTTTTTGGGGGGTTTGGGTTTGGGTTTTTTTGGGGGGGGAAAAAATTTTTTTTCATTCCGGGCTGTGGAAAAATTTGGGGGGAAACCCCCTTAAACTATTAAAATTTGGGGTTCCCCCCTTTTAAAAAAATTTTTAGGGAAATTTAGGGGGAAAAATTTTTAACCCTTTTTTACCTTTTTTAAAATTAACCAAAAAAAATTTTTTCCCTGGCCCGTTTTGGGCCTTTTTCAAAAGAATCCCAAAACATTTTCGGGGGGTTTTTTTGGTTTGGGGGGGTGGGAAAAACAAATTGAAATTTTTTAAAAACGAAGGGAAAGAAACCCCCCCCCTTTTTTTTCAAAATAAAAAAAAAAAAACAAATTATTTTTTTTAGAAAATTTAAAAAACTAAAAATAAAAATTAAAAAAGGGCCCCCCAAAAACTTTTCTTTTCCCCACCAAAGCTTAAAAGTAAAGGGGTCAAAACCTCCCCCTTTCCCTTTAAATTTAAATTTTTTTACCCATTGGGTTGGGTTTTTCCCGTTTTTTTTTAAAACGAACTAAATTTTGAAATTGGTTCCCCCCCCCCTTTCAAATTTTTAAGTTCTTTTTTAAAAATTTGAGCCAAAAAAATTTTTAAAACCCGTTATCGATTTTTTTTAAAACGGGGAAGTAAAAACAAAAAAAAAAAGCTTACTAACAAAAATTTAAAAAGGGCTTTTTGTTTTTTTGGTGGTGAAACAAAAAAACTTTGTTAACCCATTATTTTTTGCCTTTTTTTAAAATTTTGGTTGGAAAAGCCGGCCCCCTTTAAAAAATTTTCCCTTTTTTGAAAAATTGATTTTTAAACCCCGTTGTTTTCTTTGAAAATATAAAAAATTTTTTTTAAAAGGGCCCAAAAAAAAAATAAAATTTTTTTTAAAACTTTTTAAAAAAAATGAAAAAAATTTGTAAAAAAAATAAAAAATTAAAAAAAAAGGGTTTTAAAAAAAAAAAGGGGGTTGGGACCCTGCGGGTAAAATTATTTGGGAGTTGGGGGCCAAAAAAAGGGGAAAAAAAGGGGGCAAAAAAGGGGGGCATAAGGGGATTTTTAAAAAAAAAAAAAAAATTTTAAAAAAAATTTTTGGGGTTAGAAAAAAAAAAAAAAAAAAAATAAGGGAAATTTAAAAAAAAAAAATAAAAGAAAAAAAAAAATTTTTAAAAATTAAAAGGGGGAAACCCAAATTTAAACCCAAAAAAATTTTATTTGAAAACTTTTAAACCTAAAAAATTTAAAAGAAAAACCCCCAAGAAAAAAAAAAATACCAAAAAAACCCTTGGGGCCTTTCCCCCATAAAAAAGTTTTTTGGGGAAAAATTTCCCTTTTCCCCCCTCTTGGAGTCCCCCTCGGGAGTAAAGGGTTGCCACCCTTTTCCCAATCCTCTCCCAAAAGGGGCCCCCCAAATGGGCCCCCTTTTCCCCACCCCCCCCACCCCCTTTTTAAAACCTTTTTCCCCCCCCTCATTTTTTCTTTCCCCCTTGGTAAATTCCCACCCCCCCTTAAAAAGGGAAACCCCCGCGGGCCCCCCCCCTTTCCCCCCGGAAAAAGAAAAACCCCCCCTTTTTTTTAAAAAAAAAAAACCCTTTACCACCCCACTACATTTTTGTGTGTTTTTCCACTGAGGGGATTTTTCAGATCCCTCAGTTTCAATAGCGACATTAAAAAGTGTTCTATAAACCCTTTCTTTTGGGTTGAATAAATTATTTGTACAAAAGTTTAATTTTTAAAATTAAGGGTTTATACTTTGGTCTTCATACAAACTTTTTTTAAAATTAGAAACCCCAGGTTTTTTTTTAAAGGTAAACCCAAATGGTTGAGGTCCCTACATCCTTTTTTGCTCAGACAGCTCTCTCCTCCCCATTTACCTCCTTTGTCCCCCCCCCGTTTTCTCATTTGTCCCTTTTTGGTGCTTCCAGTTTTTGTCTTGTGTGTGTGTGTGTTCAGGCCTGGGGTGGGGGATTGGATTCTTTCCACCAACCCCCTACACACCTAGTGTCACATCATCAACCCATCAGATTTAAAATACCCCTTGGGTGGTTTCTTAAATTTCTTTGGACTGCTTTGGACTTTTTTTAACATTTTTTGGACTTTTTTTGGGATTTTGTCAGATCAGACCTGTAAGCCCTTTTTGTTCTGTTTCTGGAATTTGGGGACTCTTTTTTTGCTTTGTTTTGTTCAGTTTTTCCCGTTTTACTTTGAAGTCCTCCCCTTTGTATCCCAGTTTGTTTCCCCGTCTTTTTTTCCCCCCTTTGTTGATTGTCTGCCATTGTCACTATTTTAAGTCCCCTTTTCTTCTGTCTCTTTGTCAGTCTTTTCTTGTCTGAGTTTCCCCAGTTTTGTGCTCTGTGTTCCTGGTTCCTGTGTGGACACTGGTTTTCTGACTTTGTTTTTTTTTTAAAAGCTGTTTTGATATTTCCGCTGGGAGGACAAGATGGAAAAAAAAAATGGTCCCATAAGCAAAAGGTTAAATTAATCTAATTTAGTCATTTGCCCACTTCTTCTCAGATACTCCCCATCATTGGTTGCTGGGGTGAATGACCCCGGGACCAGAATGTAAATGAGAGAAACCAGTGTGGATGCCCAGGACAACAGGGAGGGGGTTTTATTTCCCAAAGAATCACAAGGCTTCAGAAAAGACACGATGTATTTATATGTCTCTACTTTTTAGGTTAGAGCTGTCCAGTTTAAATACCATCATCTCTTTCATGACCAAAGTTCAGACCCCACTTTAAGTGGCATTTTTGGGAGGTTTGGCGGGAGGGATTTATTTAAAAAAACTGGGTCATGTGACAATGTGGTAACACTGGGGAAGGAAAACTTTTATACACATATAATTTGTCCTAAAGGTTGGAAACTGTGAAATTAAGAAGGAAAAAAGTTTTCGGGGAAAAATTTAATAATGTCAGACGAGTGGGGGAAACAGTCCTCCAGCTCTAACATTTCAAAAATAAAATTATAAAATCTGAAAATGAAAATCAAAAATAAAAAACTTAACGTTTTCCCAAAAACCAAAAAAGGTATAAAACTGATATATTGATTACTGATTTAACTAAATATAATCTCAAGTCATGTGACTTATTTCAGGTTTAACCATTTTTTTTATGTAAAATGTAAAGCCTATAAAATTTTTGTTAGGTAGGGGGGGTCCTGATTCTCAAATGTTCAAACAGACAAGAGGGGTGTGGGTCGGGACACGGAAAAAAGGGCAGGTTTTGGGGTGCCCCAACTGTATTTATTGACCGCTGATGTTCACGATCAAGATCAAAATAAAAAAAACAAAAATTCAGCTATTCATCAACACACACACAAACCGCCTCATTAAATGCAACAAAAGAAAGGGGACAAAAAAAAATAGGGAAAATAACATCCAAAAAGTTCAAACACAAACCTCCCCCATTTCCCTCTTTCAATAAAAGCACATAACTGTACTGTTCACACAGAAATGAAACATCTAAACACAATGAACTTCTCAGGCCCCGTTTTGCGTGCGGCGGAAAAAATACATTAACCTAGCATGCCCCGTATGGGTAAACAAATTTAAACGACACACCGAACATTCCGTTTCATCGCGACTTGAAACAAACATCAGACTGGAACTGCAGGTACTATCAGGATTATAAATATGTGCTTTATAAACGCTAGAAAAAAAAGTTCACTGGTATTTCCCTCGGTTATCGCATCCTCCCCGGGCAGAACGGGGGCGTGGCCGTGCGTCAAGGGCATCCGTGATCGCGGGGGGGGCTGAACCTTTAAAACATATAAAACATGTATAAAAAAGCAATATAGCTTCAAAAAAGCTGGGGTTTCATCATTATGTCCACGACTTAAATTCTTTTCAAAAGACAGTTCTTAATTTTGCACTTACTTCCCCATGGTTCTTGATTCACTCCCAACAGTCAGACACTTTGAGGATCAAACTGTTTTTGATCCCAGCCCCCGCTCTCCTTCCCCTCTCTGGATCATCAGGACACAGCTGTCCTCTCCACACACACCGCCCTTTTCCTCTCTCCTTTAGAAAGATTGCTCCCCCCCAGCTGTTGAGAAAAAAGACAGACAACAGGGTGATAAATCAGTTTTAAGACTCCTTCATCACTTCATCACTGATAGCACATCATATAAGAGCACAGGGACTTCAGTCCTGTTCAGGCAAAGTGGGAACTGTGGTGTAGCAGCTTCCCCCCAGCTCTTGTTAACGTATTGGGTGGACACTGACTGGAGTCACACCCTCGAGATTTTTTAGCATCAAGTCTTTTCTCTGAACATTTCATCAACCACAGTGGAAAAAACTCAGTCATGAAGCTTCATTCTGCAAACATTTTTGTGATGGTTTCCTGTTTTCTTCAACTCATTTCCATTTAAAAAAAGAGTCTCTGTGTTTGATGAACATCTGATCTGCTTTAAATATCAATGACAAAAAACATGGGTGCCCTGAAAGTATTGAAATGGACATATACGATTGATCACTGGACTTCACAGGGGGCTTCTTATCAGACCACATTTTCCCAAAATGTCATGATCTTCTCCAAATCAACCAGTGATTTGCAGGCTGCAGTCAGACTGATCTCAGAGCTGTGAAAAAATCAAACTCATCAATTTTTTACTTTGAAATAGAGAAAAAACCCGTTTCAGATTAGATGTGATGGTAGGAAGTTGGACCAATAGGACCTGTCCTACACATCCTGTGACTTCGCTGTAACCAGCTCTACCCTTTAGACATGAACAAAAACAACAGTTTTTAAATCACCTCAAACACACAGTCCAACAGGTTTTGGGCTGATCTGATTTGACTGCTGTCTGTCTCTCTTTTTCTGCCCCATCCTGGGGCCTGCCCTTCTCCTCTCACAGTTCAATAGGAAAGCACCATTAAATTAAAACCCCTTTTTTGATACAAATGTGGGAAAATTTTGATAAAAGGGCCGGACTGACTCCCTCTACTGCCCCAACTCCCCAGTCTACATTTGGACTCTCCCAAGTTCATGATTCTTCACATCTGTAGATCCAAGTTACCTCAGGTCAGGTGTCTCAGATGGGGGGGTTGGACTTAAAACCCGAGGCCAGAAACCGTGATCTCTGACAAACTGCAGATACTAATCTGAATAAAGAAAAATCTGTGGATAAAATTTTCTAACCCAATCAGATATGTCCTAATCAATGAGCTTTCACTAACTTTGGGTAGGGGACTTTGTTTTCTTTTAGAATCATCATAATGTCAGCCTTCTACACATCAAATTCACCACAACTTTCTCAACTTTTCATGTCAAAAAGTTTTTAACATGTTGAGCTCAGTAAAGTTCATGAAAACTGCTGAAATAAGGGGGAAACTAAAGGGAATAATTCATCTGAGATAAAAAAAAATAAAAATTGGAAAAAAACATTTCTTTTTCATTCTTTTCGATGAAGGGACCAATTCTGGATGAAGATAAACCAGGTTAATTGTGGTTTAAAAGATTAAGATCCAAGGGTAACGGGTGAACTGACCTCAAGTTCATTTTCCCGGGGACCTGAAAACCACACACAGCTTACCCCAATCCGCAGGTTTTGTACCAATGAGGTGTCTCAGAGGGGGTTGGACTTGAGCTGGGAAAAGAAGCACAGCTGATCTCTGACAACCTGTAACTCGTTTAAAGATAATATGGAAAAAAAATCATTTCTAACCCAATAGATATGCCCTAATCAATGGCCACTAACTGGGTAGAGGAGTCCTTCTCTTTTTTGGGGATCATTTTAAGCCTTCTACCATATCAAATTCAAAAAAATTTCACCTATTCTTAACCCCGTTCTAACTTGCTGCTGAGCTCAGTCAAGTCGGGAATTAGAAAAAGATAAAACAGACATGTTGGACTAAAACGTTTGATTCACCCAAAATGGACAAACTTCAAAGTTCAGTCCTGACCGGAAAAAATTCTTCTTGGTCCGGGTCTCTTCCTGCAGATCCTCAAAACCCACAACTAAACACATATTAACTGAACAAAACTATTTATCCCAAATTCCAGATGGATTTAAGGAAAACTTTGGAAAATGCTCACCAAAGCACATACCCCTTAAATTTGAAACTTGTTATTATTATTATTATTATTATTATTATTATTATTATTATTATTATTATTTATTAAAATAATAATAATAATAATCATTTTTTGTTGGGTCTTCCAAAACCCGGGCCATTTACAAAAGATTTGCAGTTAATGGACTGAAACATTCAAACCAACAGTGTGGTTTTTTAAGTTTTTGCTCCTTCACTTTTAAAAAGTCAAAAACCCAGGAGAAAACATCAAAATTTACAATGTGTTAAAGATCAAAAAAACACAAACACACACACACACACCCCCGTGAAGGACTGACTTGTCCTGACCTTCATTGAAATGCTAAAGGAAAAAGAGTTTTTTCTTAAACTTTTTTTTAATTGATTTGTACAAATATTAGTTCTGAGGATCTTCTGTATATTGTGAAAAAAAGGGTTTTGAAAACTCACACGGGACTTTTTCTACATTTCTTTTGAAAACATTATCCGGGCTGTGAAAAAAATGTTTTGAGTTCAAAAAGGTTTCATTTCAGACTTTATTATGACAACTGACTGAAAGTGAAACTAAGGAATAATTTTGTCTGAGATAAAAAAAAGTCACAATATGGAACAACAATTTTTAAAATCTCATTCCAAAAGATGAATGGTTTTTTAAAAGAAGATAAACCAGGTTCTTTGGGGGTTAAGATATAATACTAAAAAAGTGGATGGAGGTGGGGCGGGGTTTGACTGTTTAAAAATTTTCCATAGGTGTGGGTGTGTGTGTCTTTGTTTTCAGCGATTGACGGGGTTGACTGGAGTGTCCCTCCTCTCACCCATAGTCATAGCGGGGATGGCTCCACCCCCGCTGAATAAGATTAAAAAAGTGAATGATTACTAAAACAGTAACAGAAGTGAACTGACTAGACTCTCCAGTCTACAGTGTGGACTCCCCAAAAAACCACACCTTTCCCTGAATCCGCATTTTGTTGTCCCAAATCAGGTGTTCCAGATGGGGGGGGTTGGACTTCAGAGTGAGGCCAAGCCGCTGATTTCACAAACTGGGAACTCAATCTGAATAAAGAAAAAATCATGTGGAAAAAAATTTTTTTAACCCAATCAGATATGCCCAATAAATAACATGAGTGGGGGATTTTTCCTTTCCCCTTATTGTGGATCTCATTTTGGCCCTTCTCCACATCACCCAAATGCCACAACTTTCCTTAAATTTTCATGCCCAAACAGATTCATAACATGCTGGGCTCAGTCAATCGGGAATTAAAGTAAAATCAAATCAGACATTTTGGGTCAAACCCCTTTTCATCATTGAAGGCTTTAAACTTTCTTCCTGAACTTTGTTAATTAAAAAAATTTAAAAGGAAAAATTCTTTTCTTGATTCCCCAACAGTCAGATGCCCCTTGATTTAAAAGTCGGTGGCATTCCTTCCTGGGGCCACCTGACTGAAGTGGTCCCCCTAACCCTACATGTAAAATATTCTGAGTTCAGCTGTAGCTGAATAAAGCTTCACAGTCTGATGGAAAAATGTTAGAATATAATTCCCCCATTCTGCTCTGATATATTAAATTTCTTTCTTGGCAATGGGGTTTTTGTTTTCCCTTTCCCCCCCTGACTTATTTAACACAAAATATTGAAAGTTTTTTAAAGGGGCAGTGTGGGGGATTTAGAGGATCTATAGGCAAAATGGAAGATAATGTTCATAATTATTTTTCAAGTAGGTTTAATCACCTAAATGAATTTGATTTATCATCTTTTATTAATCAAAAAAAAAAATAGCATGAATGGGTTTAAACAAATGAATGAAATCTACCAGAATAATAAAAAAACAGATAAACTTATTAGCAATAATCACAACCAATAGAAATATGTTTGACCTAAAAATTTCATCCCCAGAAAACATACATGCCCTAAAAGATTAAAAAACTATTGGGAATGAGAATAATTTCATACTTTTAATTTTTAAAAGCCTAAACTACTAATCTGCACTGACTGATAATGTTAAAGATCAGTCTGGACTTCAACCTTTCTGCAGTTCCCCACAGGGGGATCCCGTCTCCCTCCTCTGATGTGTTTACTTCTTCAGGTAAAACCATCCAGAACCTCCTCGACTCTCAGACGTAGGCCAGAGCTGAAAGTGGATCCCAAAGAGTCTTTTCCCGTCTTTCTTGACTTCAGGAAATTTTGGATCCCCATGTACTGAGAGTTTTTCATCTCCATGACGGGGAAAGGGTTTGATCTTCTGTCAGAGATATCATCTGTGTTCATCTTCTTCGATTGGGGCGGCTTTTGGATGTTTTTTTGCTGTTTTTGTCTGACCAAAGGCCCCCTGGGGGCCTGGTTGGACCCGAGACAGCCATAAAGGAAGGCCAAACAGTGGGGCCCATTTTTTTTTGAGGGATTTTTCCGGGGCCACGGGGGAGGATTTTGGGATGGGTAGTTTACTTGTTTCCCAAAAAATAGTTAAAACTTTTCCCCATAGCATTTTTTGAGTCCCGTGTTTGTTTTTGTCCAGGAAGGCCCTCAGCTCTTTCTTCCTCTTTTTTTCCTGGAACATGGTACAGAATTCCTGAATGCTCAGATAACAAGCAGTAAACTTTTTTTCTAAAATCCCTTTTTTTTAAAGATCTCTGTACAAACTCCTGAGTAACCCAAAGGGCCCTCTGTGACATCAAGACCACACTGCCCCAGGTCTTTTTGGTAGAACATGATTTTTCCTTTTCCAGATGTTCCGCCAGCCTCCCAACTTGAAAAACTTCCTGTCAGTCCACCACTCCGGGGGACTGTCATTCCCCCATCATCTTGTGCTTCTTCCTCTTTGTCTAACCAGCGGGAAAGTGAAAAGGGGTCAGTCGGGTTTTTGGGCAGCTCTCCTCTCTCTCTGTTAAACAGGGCCCAGAACTTGAGATCGCAGAAGAGGGGGTCGCACATGATGGGAGGCCCTGGATGTCTTGATGTGAGATGATTCTTCGGGACAGTTCTTCATCACTGGTTTCCCCGAAGAACTCCTTTCGGGGGCCCAGTGGCCTCGTATTTTGTTACCCTGTCAAAATGGGGAGGGATTGATTGGCTCCCGATGGGAAGTTACCCAGACCAGACCGGGGGAAGAGTTTCCCCCTGGATGAGGTTTTCCCAGTTGAAGATGACTTTAGGAATCAGAACCCCTCCCCCCAAAAAAAACCGGACGCTGCTTCACCCAGGCCATAAAAGATGAACAACATTTTCAGACAGCAGCTTCTCTGGGGCCTTTCTTTAATTTTGGGAGGGAAAAACTGAAGCCAAAGACTGTTTTTATCTTTGATCAGGTTCAGCTCCTGACAAAACAGAAAAAACAGACGGGCGTTTTGGTTTTTAGACCCCGCCAGGTGAACCACTGAAAGGTTTTTTCCAACGCCAGCCCCCGTTGAAAACGTCTGATCGCTCTTTGGTCAGGAACTTTAAAGTGCTGGATTGATTGGAGTTTTGGGGGGTCTTATTTTGGAAAGTGTCCAGCCCCCTCTTTTGGGTAAACCTTTACTCGCCTCTGTGATGTAGAGCTCAGTTATTCCTTTTGAGGAGGGTTTTCCTGTTCCATCAGTTCCTTCAGTCCCCCGTTAATCTCCTCCCAGATGATTTTTATTTCATAAAAACCCCCCAAATTTCTGCTAAAAAATCTGTGACACAGAAGAAATAATGTCAGACTAAAGAAAGCGAAATCCTTTTCTTTCATCAGCTGCAAAAAAACAAAGACAAAAAAAAAGGCTTTTCTTTTTGTTATTTCTAATCAGCAAAGCAAAGCTGTAATAGAAAAAACATTTATCAAACCCGGTCCTGTTTTCAGAGAATAAATTGGCAGACAGAGGTCTTTTTTGGTGCTGCCATGACTTCTGCATCAGCTTTGTTCTGGATCTTTCCCTCAATTTTATTTTATACTTTTTCCCAACAAACATTTGACTTACGAGATACTCTTGAATGTTTTGGGTGGATTACGTGAATTGTTGGGTTCTTTCAGGCTCTGATAATGTTTCCTTTTCAATCTGATCAAATTTTTTGGGGACCAATCAGGGGAGGACATTCTGCCCTTTTCCCAAAAGTCATTAAACCCCAGCCTACAGATGATTTTAGCACCGACCGGGCTGAGATTAAATTTTTTGATTTTTAAAAAAATACCCGTTTTGGGTTTCACAATGTCAAAGTTTTAAAAGGCCGGGCGTTAAATTTTAAAACGGAACCCCCAACATGGAAATGTGTTTCTTCTTTGTCCTTTTTTTTATGGGTCTACAGACTCTGGAAGTGAATCAGGTGGTTTACCCCCAAAATGACTGAGACGATAAAAAGTTAAAACTCTTTTTAAAATCTTGAAAAGGGGGGCATATTTTTGTCTTTGTGTGGACACAGGTTTTATGGATCTGGCCCTGGTGCCCCCTTTTCCTTCAAATATTTTAAAAACTGAATCACCCTCGGGTCATTTTACACTAGAAACTGTCTCTTCTTTTTGGGGGTATATTTAGCTGGAGTTAAACTTTTTGGAATCCTTTCATAGACAGCCGGGGATCCTGGAGCTTGCCTCAGTCTGTGACCTACCTCTAAAAACCAAACACATTTTTTCATCATATCAAAATAAAATTCTAGGACAATCATTCTTAAACTCCTGATTTTGCACAACATCACCTCTAGATTATAGAATTTTATCATTTCTTTTTTTGTTCTTCATTTTTTGGTCTGCATTTTAAAAATCAACACTAATTTTTTTGCACCGGGTTAATTTCCTAATTATAGCATAATGTATTTCTCTTTAGTCAACATCTGTTCTGCACGGCTTAGGTTTAAATCAGAAAAACTGGTCTTTAGACAGTAGGAAAATTTTTGGGGGAAAAACCGGGTCTGATTAGGAGATGGCACCATCCTCTTTGGATGGTAGCTCTTTTCCCAAAAAATTTTATTAGAAGCAGTTTTTAAAGACAAAAAGAATTACAACCCAGAGTTGGGAGAAAAAATTCAGCCCTTCCCGTTTTTCTGATTTTGATGTCACCCCCCCTGATTCCTACTATTCCTTTCCCTTATCCTATAAAGATGTCTGCTCAAAAACAAACAAAAAAAAAAAAAAAAACTTTTTAAAAAAAAAAAGACAAAAAATTTTACTATAAAACCTCAAACAAATTAATACTTTAAGTTGTCTAATCCCCAATTAAAAGGGCTTTAAACATTAGTTCTCTTGTCTAAATTCTGTTGTAAATAATTTGATAAGGGATCAGCAATTGATTTATTCTGTCTTACTGAGACGGTGCAGGGCGGCTTCTAAAAAAATTACCCCCCCCCCAAACCCCTATCCAACCCCAAACCCCTAACCCCAACCCCCCAACCCCAAACAGCCATTTTTTTTTAAAAAATATTTATTTTCAGTTCCCCAACCCAAATTCCAAAACAATTTAAAAATTAAAGTTATCGGGAAATTAAATAAATATACTTATATACATAAAGTGAAAAATATACACAATCACAAAAAAAACACAGAGAATAATAATAAAAAATAAAACAATAAAATTTTAATTTTTTAAGAATAAAAAAAATAAAAAAATTCAAAAAACATCTATCCCCCATGAGTCCCCCCCTGGGCGCCCTGTCACTCTGGGGCAGTTATTACAATGCCCCACCTGTGTTGTTTTCTGCTGTCGACTATATAATGAGCACTTTGACACAAAACTTGATTAAATTCCTGCAACTGTCATTGTAATATCAATGTGCAATAACTTAATTTTTATTTATTGTCTACCCCCCTCCCAATCTCTTTCATTATGTATTTTGTAAAACACCCTTTTTTTTTGTTTTTTTTGGATTTTTCTGTTGGAATAGTGTTTATTTAATTTTGTTGCCATAACCTGCCCCCTTTGAAGATTGATACTGACAGAAAAGGCCAGTGAGCTGTTCCTGAGACAGGGTTAACCCAAAAGGGCTTTATCAACTTTACTTTAAAAAGCCTCCCCAGGGGGATCCCCCCGCCTTTTCCTTCCATGGGGGAAAGGGCCGGGTGAACTGTCCCCCACCCCCCCCCCCTTTCCCTGTCCACAGCTTGACAGGGAAAATGGGGGGGCCCGATTTGCTCATTCCCCAGTAATAATAGAAACCCACGGGCAGATGATTTTTTTTCAACGCGGTTGTGCCCCATGTGATGCCCCCCGGCTCCCCGTTCCCCCGTCCCAAAAAGTCCACTGCGCAAAGAATATGTCAGCAAATGAGTCACCCTTGTCATATTCCATTCCTCGGAACGGGGAGGGGGGAGGTCCCAAATCTGCCACCAGGTTTTTTAATTAATCCCAGACCAAGATTAGTTATAGTACATTTGGCCCTTACCCTCAGCCTCTCACCCAAACTGGAAGACAGAAAAAAACCTATTTGGGGTGTATCATCCACCTGCTGCTTCCAAAAATTTTTTGTCTGAATTCACTGAATTTTACGTTTAGTGAAATCGGATAAAGCAATAATATGGGCGATTTAATATTCATTGATACCCACAGTGACAGCCAGGTCTTTCTTTCAGTATTAGCTAAATTTTTCTTTAAAAATGTTAAAAAACCCAACTCACTGTTTTAACCCAAACCCTTGATCTTGTACTGACCTTGGCATAAATGAATATTTGACAGTTTTCCCCTCAAACCCCTTTTTTTCCCAATTTATTTTTTAGTAACATTTAATTTAAAAAAATTTTTCTACTATATATTATATAATACTGCTGTTACTAAAAAAAGGGGTTTTTCCCTTTTATTAACTCGGGCCAAAGTTTTACAGAGGTCAATGCCTAAACTTTTTCAGCAGAAATTCACTATCTAGTTGATCTGCATTTTTAAAATACCCCGACTCTGTTCCCCTCTAAAAAAGGTGGCATAATCAGGGGGCTGCTCCATTGATTAAAAAATTTTTTAAAGCAGATATCACGAAAGCGGAAGGAAGTTTTATCCATTGAAATCTCTGCACTGATTTCTTTTTCTTCTCCCCCCATAGATCTTGCGGTTGCCCCAGATTTTTTTTGAATTCAACAAAACTGGGGTTTTTTTTTTTGGTCCCAAACACCTCAAAACATTTTTAATATATAGTGACTCTGGTGGGTTTAATTTGCCTCATGGGCTGGGGGAAACCTTGGGTTATTTTTATCAGGTTTTCCTTTAACTCACATAAAAACAAGTTTTAAAACCTTTTTCACCTCGCAATATCAGAAAGTTAGGAACATTCTGCCAGAGTGAGGGGAAAAAATTGCCCATTCATTACTTCTAGGCGGCTTCAATGGCCAGGCTCCTTCTTTCGGGACTGATGCCATATTATCCCAACAGTTGGTTCCCAGAATGTTTTTTTAAATATGTCACTTTTTTTCTGGTCTTTTGGTTTTTGGGTTTTTGGTTTTTCTAGTTTCATTTTGACCCCGCTTTTTATCTGTTCATGTTTTTTCCCTGACTTTATCTGCTTTCTTCCATTGTTGATTGGCTGGCCCCCCTGATCTGTGTACCTGTTGTAAATTCTTCCTTTTATTTAAGTCTTGTTGCCCCCTGTTCCTTTGTCAGTTCAGTTGTCGCCATGTTTACCTGTGGGTTCATCTCCGGGAGTCTCTGTTCTGCCGGGAGTTTTTTGGGAGTTTGAGTTTAAAGGACTTTTAATTCACTCATCTTTTCCGGGGTTTTTGCATTTGGTCTCTTCCCAGGTTCACGGGTTTTGGGTTCTTTCTGGGTTCTGGGGGTCCAGGTTCATTACAAGTGTGGAGGATCAACTTGGAATCCTCTTCATAGACACACTGGATCCTGGAATTTATCCCCTTTTCTTCCTCCACAAAACAATCTTTTTAGAGTTGGGGGGGAACCCAAAGTAAAACAGACGGGAGCCAAACACAAAGAATCGAGTCTGATCAAGTAAAAAAAAATTTTAAATTAAAAAAACCTTCAAATTATGGTTTTTTCTAAAGGTTCAATGATTTCCTAAAACACTGCTCTTTTGGGGTTTTCATCAACAAACGGGAGGAATGTAATTTTTGAGAACTATTTTAATCAGTGGATTGTGTGTGTGTGTGTGTGTGTGTGGGGTTGTGTGTGTGTGTGTGTGTGTGTGTGTGTGTGTGTTTTCTGAACATGAAGAATCTTCCCCTGATGTGTTAATATTTTCGGGCTAGAGGAATCGATCATCAGGCTGTGAATACATTCTGTGTGGGTTTGATTTCCCATGGTTTATTGAAATAAGAAAATAGGGAAAATGGTGAAAGTAAAATTTTTTTTTGTAAAATTTTAAAAAAGCGCCAGCCTCAGCATCAAAAAAACACTGTGACCAAAAAACCAGGAAAGCGTTTTCGGGACACTACGAGCTTTTACAGGAGAGACGAAACTGGGCCCTCAACACACAAACTTTTAAGCCCAAATTTTGGGAGGTTCCGGTTTGGCAGTTCTTTATTTTTGTCTGAGGCCCAGGTTAGGCAAGGCTGCAGCACCCCTTTTTTGGCCCTTTTTTCTCTTATAGACAGACAGCTGGACTGGAACTCCCCCTTTTCCCTCCTCTTCCCCAGAATCCTCTTTTTCTGGATTTTGTCTAAAAGGGGGAAACCAGTAAAACAGACTGTGAGCTCAGACACAAAAGAATCGGACAACGTCTGAAAAAATCATGGGCTGAGAGAACAGGAAGTACCACACACACAAAAAAACATAACAGGTGACAAAAAGGAAAAAAACAGGCATCTCCCCCTTAGTTTTTTTAAGGGGAGTAAAAACGCTCGAGATTTTGACAGTAAAATAATAATTTTTTTCCCACCCCCCCTCCTCACCTTCATTTTCCTCCTCCTGCTCTTTTATTTAAAGGCGTCTGAACAACTGACGGGGCATTTTCCTCTCCTCCCCTCCCCCTTTACAAAAATAAGGTCTCTCTGTGTGTGTGTGTTTGTTTACAAGTTTAAAACTTTTTCACTTTTTTTAAATTTCTGTTTTTAAAATCTGATTAATTTTTTTAACTCAATCAGTTTTCTTAGTGTTTTTAAAGACACTATAAAATAAATTATAAAATGATGTCTATTATCATTATTAAGGAGAAGCCCCCTGATCCAGTGGTCTGGATCTTCTGTGGGGTGGTGGTTGGGAAAACAATTTACCACCTCTGACCTCCACATTATTGTTTTGCTTTGTTTGTAACTTTTTGGGTCAAATGAATCCCGGGGTTAAATGTTAACCCTTATACATAATCAACAAAGCCTAGTTAAAATCTGGTGGTTATGAACCCTAAAGGGGAACCCTTTTATAATATTGGAAGATGAATAATGTTCTTAATGGCCCAGTGGGGGGATAAAAAATAAGATACTTTTCTTGGGGACAAACATAAACAAAAAACCAGGGGAAGTTATTAAAAAAATAAAAATATCTTTTTAAAAAGTTTAAGAACAATAATAAAAAAAAGAACTCGGATACAAAAAAAAGCCCCAAAGGTTGTCCACCGGGGTGAGAGGTTATCTGGACAGCAGGTCCCCTTTGCTGTTGGATGGTAGCGGGGGAAGGAAGAAAAAAGGGAAACAGGGCAACTATCAGGGTGGTCAGGGGCCCCATCGGTCTTTATAAAGGGTATATATAAAAAAAAAAAATTTAAAAAACCCTTTTGGGGGTGGGAACCAACAAAACGGTATGAGGAAAACAAAAAAAAAACAAAAAAAAAACCCCAAACCCCAAAACAACTAAAGCATTTAAATAAAATCCCCCCAAGAAAACCCATAAGGCCCGTCCAAAAAGATTTCAAAATAGTTTGGAACAAATTTAAACCCCTGAGATAAAATCTGCCCAAGGCGCCCAAACCCCCCAAGGAAAAAAATTTTTTCACAGCTCCTCAATCTCTTATCTTCTTAAAAAAAAAGGGGGTATTCCCCGGGGAGGTGGAACCACCCCCACCCCCCACTTTCCCAGGCTTCCCCCCCGGGGACCGTGCGTCTGTGGCGTGGTGGGTGATCCCCCAGGGCGGCCCCGACTCGCCCCGGGGTGCTCCTCCGCTTTCCCCGGGGACTTTAGGATAGATGGCCTTGCGCCCGTCTCCCCGCACTCAAACGTTTTCCCAGCCGCCCCCACGATCAGCTAAAGCTTTTCCCCTGCTCCCCCCTTTCCCCCGTCCGCGTCTCACAAGGAGAAAAAACTCGCCGCCACCACACACCCCTGTTTTTTTTCCCTGTTATCCCACTTTGGTTGATGTGCACCCCCCTCTCACACACACACACTACACTTAGTCCCCCGGACTTTAAAAATAAACGTGTGGAAACTGTTCCTGATGTGATGGGTATCAGGGAAGGTTTTGAGCAGACATTTGTGTCCTCCAAAATTTTTATTTTCACTTTATAAAACAGAGGTTTTTTTTTTACTCAAGTCAAAGTTTAGAACTGTCTCATTCAGCCAGAAATTTGTTCATTTCAAATTATTTATTAAAAACAAAACAAACCAATGCCCCACGCTCTTTTTTTTCTTTTCACCAGTTAGTGGAATCATGTTGACAAATTACTCCTATATATAATTTAACATGGTCTATTAGTTTTTTTATCTTGTTCCTTGTGTAGGGAAACTCCCTCCCCCGCCCTCCCATACAACTGGGGGGTAAAAAACGATATTTAGATTTATATGTACATTTTAAAAAAGTTTTATTTTGATATCCTAGTCCCCTTTTTCAATCCCCTTGGGGGCGGGCAAATAAAAAAACAAGCAGGGTTTGGGCTCAGGTTTCAAACCCCCGAGAAAATACCAAAAATGGGGGGAAAAAAGAAGCACCGGTGGCTGTTTTTTAAGCCGAAAACAAAAAAACAAATTGGATTTTAAAAAACTAGTCAGGGATAGTGAAAAACCAATTTATATAAACAAAAAAAAACCATCCAGAAGAAAAAATGGACACAAAAACGGGAGAGGGAGGAATTACCCCCGGCCCCAAATACAGAGGAGAGGTCATTGGCAAGGCCTTTTAGCATGCGGGAAAAAACCCGGCAGGTTACAGTGTTGAAAGTAAGAAAACTTTATTTATTCGTTAGCCAACTCAAAATATAAATTATGCTAAGACCTTGATGATACATTTATCCCCTTGAAATGTAAATTTTAAAAGAATACTTTACTGGAATTGAAACAAAACTGAATATAATTGGGCCCAAAATTTTTTGAAATTTTTGCCCTTTTTTTTAACTGTCAAAAAAACTGTATGATTACTCATTTAAACTACATGGCTATAAAGGCTTATTTCTTTTATTATTTCCTAGCTGATTCCCAAGGCAGAGGAATCCAAAAAGCCCCAGAGATGATTCTGAAAGACCTGCAACCTCTTTCCGTGGAGGATGATTTGGAAATTTTTTAAAAAAACTAACGGGACAAAATTCCAGGGAAAAAACTTTTAAAAAGGGGAAAATACCAGCTCTTTATGAAAACTGTGTTAAGGGTTTGAAAGGCACTGGTGGTGGGCAGTGTTGTGCTCCCAATGACATTAACATCAAGACGGGCATATTTAAAGCCCCCTGCCACATGGGGATGAGAACATTTTTCAACTGCATGTTTTGTCCCAAGGGGATTCCCCGGGGCACTGCTTCTCCAGAACCACTAAACTTCAGAGTCTCAAAGGGAGGCCAGCTGCTCAGCTGTCAGGGGATTGTCACCGTGTTTAAAACCCGTTGAAACTTTTGGTCTTCTGTCTGCACCTTCTGGGCAACAGGTTTAAAACCTGGGATTCCTTGTCTGGCCCTTTACCCTGTAAAGCTGCTTTAACTGAAAACCATGGTCGATGTCGCCCTTCATCATCTCACCATCTCTGCCCCCCCCCTTTGCCCCGCTCTGCCACCATCTCCCCCCAGCTCTGCCACCCCTCTGCCACCATCTCTGCCCCCCGCTCTGCCCCCAAATCCTGAAACTACCCGCTGTCTGGGGTGCTTCATCCCCCCTGCAGCAAAAAGGGAAGAATTTATCTAAAGTCCCCTTCAGCAGCATGGGGAAAATGGCAAGTCCCTAATTGAATCGAGCACTGAGGGAAAACCAATTCCCGGGGTGGGGCCCTCTTTGGTGGAAAAAAAAGAACAAACATTCCCCCCTGACAAACTTCAAAAAAAACCTGGGGGGTTGCAACATCAAAAGCCCCTGAAGGTTTTTTTGCAGGGGGGTTAGTCAAACAAAAGCATTAAAACAAAAAAAGTTAATAAATACTGTTCTTGAACAAAACTTTAACCAAAACCTTTTTTTTCAAAACTAAATAAAGGCAGGGGTTTTGTTGTTTAATAATTTTTATTTTCACCGTTTTTTTTTTGTTTTTTTAATTTAATTTTCTTTAAATTTTTTAAAAATTTGCTAATAAAATTTTTTTTTAATTTTAAACTTTTCCTAATTTTCCTGGGGTTTTTAAATATTTTAAAAATAAAAAAAACATCACAAAAAAACGGGTCATGAAAAATTTAAATTTAGATTTGAATTAAAAGGGGTCCCCCTTTTTTTATTGAAAAGTATTTCGGTATCATATCGAATACTGGGCCCGTATTTTTTTTTCGGATCGAACCAAAATTTATCGCACACCCCACCAATAGCCCTGAAAAAAAAATGTTCTCCTTTGGGTTTTAATCACTATTTAATTTAATGATTGTGATATGATTGTCAGTTGTTAATGTGAATTAAATACAGTCCACAGTGTTTGCCCTTCAGGCGGCGGGCTGAACTGGCCTGTGTCTCTTTTTTCAGGTGAGGTGTAAAAAGGGGCTCTCATGAGTGTTTTTCTGCGACTGCTGGTAGAAATGACTGGAAAGTGTCTTTCGTCTCCTGTCAGTCCAAAAGTTCCTTCGGCTCAGGACTGGTTTTAGAGGGGTTTTTCATCTCTCTGCTCTCTGTGCTTTCCACCATTCAACTTTGAGAAGAGGTCCATCAGATCTTTTTTTTCATCAATACGAATTTCTCTTTCCCCACACTCTGGTTTTTTGTGTGACTTTGATGAAAATTTTCCCTTACCTCTTTGAAAATGAGGAGATATTTTCTCCTCCCAAACAGTTTTAGTTGTTGTTTCTAAAAGATCAGCTGCTACGAAAAATCATTGTGATATGTTTCTTTTTTATCTCTTTTATCTTGTCGTTTGACCTTAAATCCACAGAGTCCTGCTGTATGTTGGTCTCTTTCTGCATCCCCTGAATAACATTAACCTGTCACCTGAATCAAGAGGAAGCTGATGGTGGAAATTGTGACACTATATCATCTGTTCTGGGGGGGAGGCTGTAAAACAACGGCTGGATGGAAGGAGGTTTTTTCCTCCCAAAATTATTTCTCATTTTTTCCCTTTGGTATTTTCTCAGTCCTTTTGAAACAAAAAATTTCTTTTTTACTACAATGACTTTAAAGGGGATTCTTCATCTGGTAACTTTTTTTTTAATTTTATTTTTTTATTTCTCTCTCTTTGTTTGGGGGGCCTGTCTCCCGATCTCCTTCATCCCGGATCTTCTTCGATTAAAAAAAACATTTTTTTTGCTGGTGTGAGGTTTTCATCAAGTGTGTTTTTAACTTAATCAAATTTGGTTAAGTTTTTTGTTTGGAGTTTCCCCCATTTTTTAGAAAAAGATGGGTATCAGGTCATTCCATTTTCTGATATCTCACCCGTTCCATCCCAAAAACAGCTCCGTGTTTATCTTTTTATTTGGTTTGGGGTTAAGACTTGGTTTCAGGGTTGTTTTTTGGTTAAAAGTTAGGGGAAAGGGGTGGGAAGCAAGGGCCCCACAAAAAATACCAATTTTGTGTGTGTGTGTGTGTGTGTGTGTGTGTTTGTCCTTTGATGCCTTTGATGCCATCTCTGCTCATTTTATGGTGTGAATGTCATCATCTTATCTATCATCTATCTATCTGTTGTGTGTGAGTGTGTGTGTGTTTTTCCTTTTATGCCTTTGATGTTCAAATTCGCCTGATGTCCAGGCTGCAGTAATGGACCCAGCCAGAACAAATTCAGAAGTCAAACAGGAGCAGAAACAGTTGGACTGGACGGACTTGTCATGATTTAGGAAGAAAGAACCACTCAGTTTTCTGCACAATTTTTGACAAGGAAGGGAGGGTATGCTTTCAAGGGCAAAGGGAAAATACAGGAAGTCCCATCCTTCTTTTGGTTTCTCTTGTCACCAGACATTATGGTTTTGTTTGGTTTGTACTTTGGATCTCAGCCCCCATCTCATGGTTTCGTCATTTTATTTTAAATTGTGATGTTACTGATAAAACAAACATTTTTGCCTTGTTTCTTCAGGTTAAAAATTTTTTTGGAAATCAGATGCCATTTGTGAAAAAATTATGTGTTTTTTTAATTTTTTTTTTTTGGGTTTATAAACCTTCATCTTTCTGTCCTCTTTTAAAATTTCTGATCTTTAATTAAGACAGAATTTTTTCAGAACAATTGTGATAAACACACTCATTTTCCCCCCTGCAACTTTTGGCTCCTTCACCAAAGTTTCCTCATTGTTCTTTAAAATTATACTCCCGGAAAATTTTGAATGTGTGAGGATCAGGTCTAAGACAGGTGTTTTGTTGGATAAGAATTATTTTTCGTCAGAAAACAAAATCCATCCCTGCCCACTTTTTTGTTTTAAACCAGTTTCAATTTTCTGTCATTAAAAAAGCTGGTTACTGGGTTTGAGTCCAAACAACTTTTTCAGCCTGTTTAAACAGGGACCAAACTAAATTCTCACACACAATCAAATAAAACCTTTCCACTTCTCTCCCGGAAGCCTAACTCCCCCTTTTCCTCTTAAAAAGAAACGAAAGCTTTTTTAGTAAACAAACAGGGAATTTTCACCGCATCTGGGGGAAAGAAACTTGTGATCTGGGCATTCATTAAAAAAAACACCTGGGTCAGGGCTTTTAAAAGTTTCAGTTTAGACATGGTGGTGTGAAAAAGAATGAGAATTTTTTTACTAATGGGGAAAAATAATAGGAGGACTTGTTTTTTCCACGGTGACTCTATTAGGAAGTATAAAACCCCGGGAAACCCTGCACTTAGACATTTACTAACTGGCAGTTGTAAATCTTTGTCTTGTGATGTAAAATGTCTTTTGATGTTGGGGAAAACCCTTTAAAATTCTGTAAAATCATCTTTTCTTTTGTGAAAGTTTTTTCTGAATTTTACCCCCTCGAAAAAACATGTAATTGGGTTTAAATAATTGAAAATATAATCAAATATACTACAATCATTAAAACTGTTTCCACTTACACATTTTTTTTTTTCTTTTCAAAAAACTAATATTACAAATTTCAATTTTGAACATGGGAAAAAAAAAATTTAAAATATTAAACATCAGGATGAAAGGGAGGGGGGCCCCGTAATAAAACCAAGAAATACGTCCGTTCTGTTCCCAGGCACAAATTTTATTTATGCTGATATGTTGTAATGAGTTTGTCTTTTGAATTTTAACAAAGGAAAAAAAACTTTAAAGGGTCTGGCCTCCCCTCCTTACGTGTTCCATTCAAAACATGTTCCCTTTTTTCATTCTGCAATGTTTCTATCCAACTCTTCATAATTTAATATTTAACAAACAAATCATTTTGATATTCCAAAACTATGAGACTGTTTTTTAGACAATCTTTTTCATCCTCGAAGTCAGGATTTTGCACTACACAAAAAAGGTTTCAAGGAACAATGTGTAAACCTCTTCACTCTTGCTTCTTCTACACAGTCATTATCAATTTACCCCAGAAAAAAGATAAAAAAAGAAATCAATGTGAAAAAAAGCCAAAAAAGCCACCTGTCAGACTGTAATACATTTTACATTTTGGAAAAAAACATAATTTTGCTGATAAAAGGTTTTGTCAAATAAATCAACTTAAAAAAACATAAAATCCTTCTTTATAAATACTACTTCTTTTTAATATAAAGGGCTTTAGGGGGGCACCCCACTCCCAAACCCTCTGACAATTTCCATCCCAAAATTCTTTTCCCCCACTCTTCATATTGAATTTCAAAATATTCTACATGTCATCATGTTTCATTGTTTATTCATCGAAAAAGAATGTGTTTCCCTGGTTTCAGGCCCAGAGTGGGTGTGAAAGTTTGGGTTTAAATCACTCACTTTAAAGCAGACTGGGGACTGAAAACTACTAACACACTTTAAAACGTACCCGACCTCTAGGGGGTGGGTCAGTGTGAATCCCCGAACACACCTTCAAAGCTGTTTTTATTCATCATTAATAGATGTAGTTATAATTTTTAATATTAATTTAAAAAAATGGGAAATTTATCAAACAAAAAAATTTTTTAGATAAACTAAAAAAACGTAGAAAAACAAAAAAACATCAAAATAAACCATTGTCTTTTTTATTGGTATTTTTTTCCCGAGGGGCAAGTGCATGTCTTGGGAATGGGACAGGCTGTGGGGGGACCTGGGCTGGATCATTTACAGAGACAGAGAGTGGAGGGGAAGGAAGGAGACTCATCATACACCCTTTAGACTGCTGCAGGGGGGGACAGTGTGTGGTGACCACTGAGTTGGATAAAAACTTCCCAACAAAAGACAGGGGGCAGATGAAAACCAACACTTGTCTATACATTTAGAACCTGACCCCCTGCGGGCACTGTCGGGTTGCCTTGGGGCAGAGGGGGGCTGGGTGTGGGGTTGGGCCAACAGGACAGCAAAGTTTATGGCATCTTCCGCCCAGGCCTGGGGGTGGTCTCCCTCCCCCGGTCTCCTCCTCCAGCATCAGCCGAGATGGACACAGAGAGAAAGTCAAAAACCCGGTCAAACTGCCCCTTAAAACCTCTCAGGCTGCTGTAACATCAGTGGTTAACCGACTCTGAGGGAAAAAAACAGAGGGCCTGGGAACTGGACTGGAAAGTTAAACTGACAGGATGTCAACCTTGGGCATTTAGTCTGTAACGTTTTTCCTTTTTAATATCTCCACGCTCCAAAACTAAATAAAACCTTTTTATAGTAATAAAAGGGAAAAAACTTTTTTTCCCCTGAATCCCCCAATTCACCTTCATGTACCCTTTGTTAAATTAAATCAAACTAGAAAAAATTTAAAATTGGGAAAATAAAGTACACAGCAAAAAAAGTCCCTTGTCCCAAAAACTTTGTCTTTCTTTAGGGTCATAATTTGGGGTTTTTATCAGTGTAAACTTGATGGGTTGATATTAAAATTTTTTGTGTTTTTTCCCAAATAATCAAAATTTCATTTCAAAAAGGGCGGCTTTAAAGTCAGTCTGAAGTTGGGAAATTTAAATCACCATTCTTTGGGGTCGGGGGTTGAAAAAAAACATTTAAAACTTCTTTTATATTTCCTTTTTTGGAAATGTCCTTGGGTTTATCTGAAGTGGGGGTGTTTTTTTAAGCTAGCTTCCTCTTTGGAAATGTTTTACAAATTTTTCCCCAAAGTCCAGAGTTAAATGGAGGCAGTCTTTTTTAAGTATGGGTTCCATAAACCGTAAAAGGCCAAGGCCAAGAGCCTAATTACCGGGCTCATTTATTTAAAATTTAAAATTTTATCATTTTATGATACAGGAAAAAAATTTCTTTTTTCCCCCGCATCCTTATAAATTAAGTTTGGGCCCCGTCCTTTTACAAATTCTTTTTTTTATAAACATCAGTTATCAGATGTTATTTTTTTTTTTTGTTTTTATTTGTTTTTTATTAATTTAAAAAAAGAAATTTGTTTGAGAAAGGTAAAATATCAATATTTTTTTCAAAAAAAGTTCCTCAAAATTCTCAAATCACTAAATATTTTATTCAATATTTATTAATATAAATTTATTTAATATTTATTGAAAAAGTAATATATTTGGTAAATAATGATGTATTCAGTAGTTTCCCCTTTTTTCATTTACAGGGACTATTTCTTACACATAACACATAAAAATTAACCCGTTTGTGGTTTAATATTTTTATGTTAAGTTAAATTTAATTCAATAAAATAAATTTAAAATTATGCCTTTATTGGGGTTTAAAGATTTTTTCTTTTCATCTAATCCATTTAACAAACACTATTGATTTGCTCTAAAAAAATGAAGGAAAGAAAAAAGTGGTGGGGCCATAAAGAAAAAATGGTTGACTTTTTTCAACAAGGGAAAAAAAAAGTTGATTTCAACAAAAGATTGGAAATACTTTTGTTACATTACTCTTTGAATTTTCAGCAACCATACGTCATGCAGAGGCATTAAAGGGTTTACAGCACATGACTTTAACCCCCATTAAAAACAAAACCGAGGCTGTGATTTCATTTAAGTTTATTTCAAAAAAAGATCAAGGGGGATCATGGCTGGATAAAGTCACCTGGCGTGGGGGGGAAAAAAGATTTTGGCCCCACCTTCCTCTTTTTCCTCTTTTGTCCCCACCAACAGGATCTTTTGATGGGGAAAAAGCCCAGGTCTTTGTGTTTAGTTAAAGGTATTACACAAAAAGAGAGATTTTAGAATCTCTCTCATCATTACATTTGATATTTATAAAACGAACACTTTAAAAAAAAACTGTAACCCTTTTCGTTCTTTATTTCCTTGCTAAAATAAAAAAGAAGGGTTTTAAATCTCTGGGTTTAAAGATTGGTAACCCCAAGTTTCAGAGACTTGGTTAATACCCACTCTGTTTTCTGTTTCATGCCCCCTTTTCATCTTTCTTGTAAACCTTTTTTGCTTCCCAAGGGTTAAACCCCCACCTGGAAGTCCTCTTTATGCCTCACTGATCTGAAAAAGGAAATAAAACATAAGCGATTTTTAAAAATTTTTCTTTTCAAAAATGTTAAAAAAATGGTTAAAAAATAATGACGTAAATAATGACGGACCATACAGAAAAAAGTGTTTCATCCCAAAACCCGCACTTTTCAACACGTCATATCATATCAGTACAGGTGATGCTGTGTTCAACAACCAACAGGAAATAAAGTGGGCTTTTTATCTAAAAAATTCTGGGACAGATGATTTTTTCTGTTGTTTCAACAACAAGTGTCCCAGTGTTGAATACAATCCAAAAAAATGAAAATATAGTTTAAAAAGTTGGGAGACATGAAATTTTTTAAAATAATTTTGTTTGAAGACATTTGGTAAAGGACTTTTGGTATTATTTTTAAAAAAATAAATTTTTTTCTACAGACTTTTTGGTAATAAGTCAGGATGGGAAAGTCTGGGTATCTACAATCCCTTGAGGAGGGGGAAATAGTAATGGCATTGGTGGTTCAGTGGTAAATTCTCGCCATGGGGGGGCCAGGGTTGTTGAACCATTCTTTTTGGGGGGCCTTTGGGGAAAAGTAAGGGGCCTTTTACTTTTTGGGTCTCTGAGATCGGAGGTCGTGGGGATTTCAAAAGCCCAAAAAAACGGGTTGGGGGTTTAAAGGGGACCGGATCCCTGACAAGGGCCCATCCACCCCCTACCGGGTAAAACACGGGGGGGGACTTGAGCCAGCCAAAAAGTTATAATTATCAGCACAGGGAGAAAAAACAGAAGAATGGCAGAGGGGAAGGGGGGGGCCCTGTGGCTGTTTTTCAAGCCAAAAAAGAGACAACACAAAATTGGGGTTTGTAAAAAACTAGTCAGGTATAGTAGAAACATTATTATTTATATTTTACCAGTTTTGTTTTTTTGTTGAGAATTTTAATTTAATTTTTTATTTGTTTTTAGTACTTTTTTAATTTATTTACTGTTTTTACTTTTTTTTTAATTTTTTTAAAAAAATTTATTAAAAAATTTTTTTTTTCTTTTAAAATGTCCCCTTTGTCCGGGGTTTTAACTATTTAATAATAAAAAAAAAATCAAAACAACACTTAAGGTCATGAAAATTAATTTTAATTTAAATTCAATGACACATCCACCATTGAAAAATATTTAAAATTTTCAGTATCGGGACTGGCGTGTTACTTGTATGGATGATACCAAAATATCAATTCCCCCCTTTTTTTAATCGTTTTGGGCAACACAATCACGTGCGGCCGCTGACCAAAGGGCTCCAAACCAAACTCCCCCTTGGGTGAAACTACAACAACTGCCTGTCCTGTTTATTTGGGCCACTACGGGTTTAAATAAATTCGGGCAAACAAACAATTAACAAGCAGTAAATATGAAGAAAAAAGGGTTCAGGAAGCAGACCCTTGTAATTTTTTTAAAATTTGGTTGAAACTTTTTGTTTGATAAAGGTTATAATTATTTAGTTACAGTTTTATTTATTTTTACAAAAACCCTTTATCGTCCAAAAATTTCTTAAACACTGTTAAGTTAAAGGGTAAGCCCCCCAGTAGGGGTCGACAACTAACCATCCTTTTCATGTCATTAACAACTTTTTCCCCTGTCCCTTCCTATGTTTGTTTTCTCTGGTTTTCTTTCTCTGTACCTTTCTGCAGGTATCTCTGGTTCTGGGCCATTTCTCTGTCTGTGGTCTGGCTCCACCCCCCTGCTGTTTATTGTCTCAATGATCCCCTAAAACCCTTCAAAACCGCTTTTTTAGGATTAATATTTTTGAGGTTTAAAAATTTCCAATCATGACAGCTTTTTTCTTCTTTCTCTTTTTTCCATCATAACCTGGAACAGATCCACTAACTGTAATCAAAACTGGCCTTCTAAAACTGTCCATTGCCAACCCTGTTTGTATTGTGTTTGTACCAGCCCAGCCATCAGCAGGAGGGCCCCCCCTAGGGTTCTGCCGGGTTTCTTCCTGTTAAAGGGTTTTTTTTCCATGTGTTTAAATGCATGGGGCGCCGGGTCTCTTAAAAAGCTCTGAGACAATTTATTGTGGAAGATGCTTTTAAATAAAAATTTAATTGAACTGAATTGAATTCGGGTGCTGATAATACTTTGGGGCTTTTTTGTGATGTTGTATTATCATTGTATTTCAATGCATCACTTTTCTGACAGTCCTTTCCCTTTGTGTTAAATTTTACAATGTATCTGCTTGTACCAAAAAAATGGATGGAATAATACATGGAACATAATTAAATTAAAAGTCCTCTCTTCCTGCTGACATCAATCTGATTGGGAAAAATTTATCCTAATAATCAGTGTGAGTCCCGGGGAAATTGTCAGTGTGACCACTGGGGGGCATAAACTTGATTATTTGTCCTAATGACTCAAATTTTTGGCAGTGTAATTTAAAAGTGTTCACATACAGAGTCATTATCAGACTGATGAACATTGATAAAATAAGTCAGTAAATGGGAATAATGTCAGTGTGAACATCATATCATTGTCGTGTGTGCAGGTTGCAGTGACCCTGGGGCAGAAGACTCCCGTTCGTAAACTAAAGACTGTGAACAGCTGAATTCATCTGTGAATCCCAAAAATTGTGGTTGAAGAGGGGTTTTAAAGTCATTTGGACGGCCCAATGGGGCATTGGAGCATTGTGTCCCCCTTCACCCCACCTCCCTGACTTTTCCCGTGAAAAAGAAAAAGAGCTGTCTACTTAAGTAAAATAATAATGCATACTTTTTTTTTTACTCCATTACATTTTTCAGCAATTATCTGTACTTTCTCTCCCTACATTTCAACAATTTTATGTTTACCGTTTCATGTTATGAACATAATTTTCCTCAAAAACTTGCATGAAAAAAAGGGGCATTTTTTTCCCCTCGTCAATATTACCTCCCAAAAACCCTGGAAACCTTTGGGAGCAGCACAAGCTAGCTGATTCTGGGAAAAAGAAAGGACATCAACGTCGAATGGACCCAAACCAGCGGCGTGAGCCTGAGGGGCCAAAACCCCCGCAGTGGGGCAAACAGCCACCCGGCCCGATTTTAAACAAGTTATTTGAACAGAGGCCAGAAGTTCTTGGGGGTTTTTAAATTATCCCCTGTCGGCCTCAATCCAGAGTTTTGGATTTAAAATTCCCCTTCAAATCTGAAGAAGCCCAAAAAGAGGTAAGTAAAAATATATTTATTATATGCAAAAGCATGCTATTTTGTTGTTAAGTTCCTGGATCTGCACATGTCAAAATTTTCCCCCTATTTCACGAAATGCATGGGCCCTACAGAAATAAATAAAATCACACCAGTTAGCTTTTATTTCTTTTTCGCAGTGGTAGGGGTAAACTAATTTAAATTGGGTGTCAGAAAAAGGGCCCCCTCTGCCGGGACGGATGAAGTCTTTTCTATATCATTTTTGGTCGAAATTTTGGTCTACTAAGCTGTTGTTTTGTAATGTTTTTTTAATTTCTACCAGTGTCATTCAATGTATGAACAATGTTATATTTGTCTTAGATATTTCATTCATTAATAATGTCTTCCCACCTGTCTTAGATGTCCAATTTTGATTAGATTAATTAGATTCAACTTTTTTGTCATTAAAATGTACAGGGACAGGGAACGAAATGATTTTGCATCCCGAAGTCAAAAGAAAAAGTGAGAGGGGAAAAAAAAAACAAGTGCAATATAAAGTATTACATTAAAATATAATATACAAATAAAATATATAAATATATAAACATGGTGACAGATGAGTGTTTTTTAAAGTATGTACAGTTAAATAAGTATTAGATCTTTTATAAGATGGTTATTATCTAAGCAGACATACAGGTTTTAAACTTAAACCCGATAGGTTTTGAATATATAGAAAAGTGGGTGGGGGGAGGGGGGGGATGGTGTTTTGGGTAAAGGAGGGGGTGTCGTTGGGGGGGAGGGGTTGGTGGGGGGGGTGGAGGTGGGGGGGTTTCAGGGGGGTTCAAAAAACAGCTGTGGGGAAAAGCTGTTCTGGTCTACTGTTCTTTTTTGGGGGCTCCTGGGCCTCCTGGGGGGCAGGAGGGTTAAAAAACCATTTGCAGGGGGGAGAGGGCCCGAGAATGTTGAGCTCTCAGGGTTTTTTTGGGCCTCCCCCAATGGAGGAAGTGGGGGTCCCAGTTATACATTGGGCAGTTTTTCCCCCCACTGCAGTGCCTTTGGGGCAGCATGAAGTTTTCCCTACCAGACTGTGTAAACTTCAGGATGTTCAATCACAGACCGGGGAAGTTCACCAGACGGCTGAGGGTAGGTGGTTCTTCTTCAGTGTCCTCAGGAAGAAAAAGGGCAAACCTTCTTGACCAGGCTGGAGGGGGTTGGTGGGGGACAGGTCCCTGTTTTGGGGCCCCAGAAATTTGAAGCTGGAAACGACCAGCCATCCCATTGATGTGAATGGGGGTGTCGTTTCTTTTTACCTTCCAAATCCACAATGCTCCTTTGTCTTTCTGGTGTTCAGGAGCAAGTTATTTTGCCCCACGTGGCCAGGGGCTGCCCCTCCCTGTGGGAGTCCATCTTGTTTCTGATGGGGGGCCAAAACCCGTGGTGTCATCTAAACTTTATAAAGGGGTTTGGGTCCATTTACAGGTCTGCAGTCATGGGTGAAGAGGGGAGAGGAATGGGCTCCCAAACCCTCCCCGTTCCTTTTGGGTGTGGTGGTGTTGGAGGATGTGGGTGACCTGACATGCTGGGGTCTGTTGGGCGAAAGTCTAATCCCGTTACAGGGGGGTGTCGTGCCCTATGAACGAAAAAAGTTACTTATCTATGTCAAATGTTGAACCATATTGGCTCAATGGGGGATGGTTGACGCTAAATTGTGGCCAGTTTTTTGTGTATGTTGAGTTTGGGCTTGGACCATGGCGAATGTGACATGGTCAATCCCGAACTTCTACTTTAAGTGGGTACTTGACAGATTCAGTCTTTCCTGAATCCCCAAATGTTTAGATTAATTTGTAAAATTTTTTGTTGTCAGTTGAAATTATTAACACTAACACTAGGGGGGGGATATAGATATTAGATCGTGAAAATTTTTATGTTGCGATTCCCGAGGAGAAGATGTTTTGCCCAAAAACATTTTTATATGGCAGCTCTATGCTTCCCGAGCACGAGAAGGTTTTTTTTCCTTGGGCAACGCCCTTCCCCTGAACAGCCCAAAAATTGGGGGGAATTGAGCAGTCTTTTTTTTTTTTTACTAGCCTGCTTTTATGTCAAAAGGGTTTTGCGGGGCGGGGAGCCACAAAAAGTGAAAGCTTGGGGATGGTCCAAAAAAAAACTCTATGGACAGTGTTGGGGGGAAGGAATACATAATCACGGTTTCTTCTTGCCCAAACATTCTGTCCGCCTGTTTTTTCGGGGGCGGCTCAACTCTGCTCCCTTCTCGGGCCCCCATTCTGGCCGACTGATCAGGCTCGTTTTCGTTTTTTTTCATGGGGCGTTTTGTGCATCGGGTTCCGTTTTTAGAGAATAAATAAAAGTGTGAAACGAAAATATTGTCACAAACCATTGATTTCAAAATGCAACTGTATTTGAAAACTATCTATTTAAACTGTAACTGTAATGGGGCGTTACTCCAAAAAACAACTTTTTTGCAAAATTTGCCAGAGAAGGTTCGAGCTTTGGATGGCCACAACCTCTTTAACCCCCTGAAGGGCACATCGGGAAAAATTTCTGAGAGCCCAGCGGGAAAAACCCCCATCAACCAGTGGTACGGGAAGCATTACAAAACAACCAACTTAACACAAGCCTTTGATAAAGCAGGACAATGAGAGAAGTAGAAACGGTGGAAAGGGGACCTTTCCTTTTTAACTCAGTTTTAAAAATAGTTTGGTTCTAAATTAACTTTACTGTAAAAATGAATAAAATCTGATCGTGTTTTTTCCATTAAAAAAACGTGATGGATATTTTGTCATATTGCCCACCCCCAATAACACTTTTTACTGTTGGTGTTTCATCTTTTTTAAAGAAAAACAGATCATTTGAAGGGGTACCCGGACGGGAAAAAGGGGGAACATGCTGTGGTGAGGTTCTTCAATAAAGAAAGGGCAGGACACCAAAACCCTCAGGAATGGACCTTTGGTCAAATTGTTGTCCAGGGGGTTTTCCCTTTTGGTGTAGTAGAACAACCTGGTTTCATTAATTTATGCAGCATAATTAAAAGCCCCCGAAAAACAAAAATAAACGGGAAAAATGGAAAAAAATGAGTGAAAGCAGCCCTTAAAACCCCCGCTAAGGTTGGACAGCTTGTGGCCTTTTTTATACATTTTCCCCTTTTAAAAAAAAAAATTTTTTTCTTCCTGAACAAATTTAAGTTTAGCCAAAATTTTTTCATTTCAAATTTTATTAATAAACCAAGGGTTTTTTATTTTTGAAACTTTTAAGGAAATTGTTCATTAAAACTTTAAAATTTAAAACCATGTTTATTTTATTTTTTACCTTTTTTTTTTGGGGCAAATTTAAACTCCTATAAAAATTTTGTTATTTAAAATTTTTGTTTTTCCCCCAAAACTTAAAAGTCCCCTTTTTTTAAAAAAAAATTAAATAAACCTTTTAAAAAAAAAACACCCGGGCGGGAAAAACCCCCCGCCTTAAAAAGGGGAAAAAAACCAAAAAAAAAAAAAAGGGAAAACCCGTTTTTAAAACAAACGAAAAAACCCCAAAAAAAAAACCCCCCCATTTTGGAAAAAAAGGAAAAATTTTTTAAAACAAAAAAACCCACAGGGAAAAAAAAAGGGGAAAAAAGAAAAAAAGATTTTTCCCCCTAAAAAAAAACAAAAAAAAGGCCCGGGAAGGGTTTTTTAAAAAAGAAAATTTTAAATTTATTTGGGGAAAAAAGGGTTTTTTTTAAAGTAAAAAAATATTTGAAAAACCTAGTTTAAAAAAATTAATTTTTTAAATTATTTAAATGAAAACCCAAAAGGAAGAAACAAAACTAAAAATATTAAAATTTTTAAAATTTTTTTTTTTGGGAACTTTTTAAAATTTTTTATTAAACCTTTAAAAATTTTTAAAACTTATTTTTTTAAACCAAAACTAAAACCCGGCAAGGGAAATTTTGAAAGGCCTGGGGAATTTTGAATGACTTTTTGAAAGACTTAATTTTAAAAACCCCGGGGGAAAAATTTTTAAGAAAAATTTTTAAAAACCCGTTTTATGGGCTTTCAAAAAAGGGAAAAGGGGGGTGGTGGGGGCATGGGCTTTTTAAATTAGCCGGCTGGGCAAAATTTAAAAAATTTTTTTTCCAATGCCCCGGGAAAATTTCCCAAAAAGGTTCAGGTAAGCCTTTTCCCCGCCAACCTCTTTAATTAAACGCCCGTTGCCCCCGCCCTTTAAACCCCTTTCCCCGCGTTGATTTTTAAACGGCCAAAAGGGGTTATTCAAACCCTTTAAATTATTTTGGGGGTTTGTTTTCCCCCACGGGAATTTCCCTTTTCCCCCCTTAACCCAAAAACCCCTCCCACTTTAAAAACCCGGGGTTTGAAAAATCCCCAAAGTCTCCCCCCCGCAATTTCCACACTTCCCCTTTTTGGCCCAACCTGAAAAAACCTTTTCCCAATTTCCGGGGGGGGTTTTCATCCAAAAATTTAAAAATTTTTTTTGGTTAAATTTAACCCGGAAAATTTTTGAAAATTTTAAACAAACCCAAAAAATTTTTAAAAAACCCAAAAAAAGGGAAAAAAATTGGGGTTTCAAAAATAAATTTTGGGGTTGGAAAATTGAAAAAATTTTTTTTCCCCCCTTTTTTTTTTGGAAAATTTTTTCCCTTTTAAAAATTTTTAAAATTTTTTTAAAAAGCATTTTTTTAAAAAATATTTTTTTTAAAAAAAAAAAATTTTTTAAAAAATTAAAGGGTTTTTGAAAAATTTTTAATTTTAAAAAAAAATTTTTTTTGAAAAAAAAATTTGGTTTTTTTTTTCTTTTTTTTCCCCCTTTTTTTTTTTTTTTAAAAATTTTTTTTTTTTTTCTTTTCTTTAACCTTTTTTTTTTTTATAACTTTTTTTTTTCCCCTTTTTTTTAAATTAACTAAAAAAAGGTTGGTTTTTTTAATTTAGGGTTTAAGGGGTTTTTTTTGGGAAAATAGTTCTTTTTTCCCTCAATTTTCCCCTTTTCTGGGGGCAAAATTCAAAGCCCCTTTAAATTTTCTTTGAAAAAAATTTCCCCTTTTTTTTCCCTAATTTTAAGAAACCCGGTGTGAATTTTTATTTTAGGAAAATTAAAAACCCTTTAGGGGGTTTTTTTTTTTTAACCCCCAATTTTTTTTTTTTCCAGGTTAGGGAAAAACCTTTTTTCTCAAAATTTGGTTTTTTCCTTGTTTTTGTTTTCCCCTTGTCTTGGGTGGGGGTTTTTTTGGTTTCTTTATTTCCCTGGGTTTGTTGCTTTAAACTTTAAAAATTTTTTTTTTGGGGTTTTTTTTTAAAAAGGGTGCCTTTCTTTAAATTTTTTTATTTAAAATTTGGGGTTTTTTCTTTTTTTTTTTAGGGTATTTTTTATTTTCCTTTTTTTTCTCCGTTTTTTTTTTTTGGTTTTTTTGGTTTTTTAAAATTTTTTTAATCTGTTTTAAAATTTTTTTTTTTTTAATTAACCCAAAGGTTTAATTTTTTTGTTTTCCTTTTTGGGAAAAAAAATTTTTTACGTTCAAAACCCCCCCCCGGGAACAATAAAGGATTTGGTGGGTTAAAGTTTTAAAAATAAAAAATTGCGGGAAGGGGTTTTTTGGGGTGGGTTTTTTTGGGGGGTTTTTTTCCCCCTTATTTTCATTATTTTTAATTTTTTTGGTTTTTTTTTTTGTCTTTTTAAAAAATTTTTGGGGACCCAAATAAACCCGGGTTTTTTGGTTTAAAAAAATTTTAAATTTAGGACTTTAAATTTTTTTTTTTATTTTTTTGGGGGGTTTTTTTTCTTTGAAAAATTTTTTTAAAAAACCCTTTCCCTTTTTTTTTTCCCTTTTTTTAATTTTTGGGTTTTAATTTTTTTCAAAATTTTTGGTTAAAAATTTTTTTTTTAAAAATTTTTTTTTATTTGGGTTTTTTTGAAAATAAAAGGATTATTTGAAAGTTTTTTTTTTTTAAAAAAAAACGTTAAATTTTCTTCCCTTTTTTTTTTTATTAAAAACGTTTAAAAGGGGGGAAAAAATTTCCCCCCCAAAGCAATTTTCCCCCCCCCAAACCATTTGTTTTTTTTTTTTTTTAAATTTAGTTTTTACCGCTTTTGGGAAAAAAATTTTTTTTGTCATACCTTAAACACTTATTTTTAAAAAAGTTTTAAAATTTTTTAGGGGTTTGGGGTTTTTTTTTCCCCAAAACTTTTGGGTTAAAAAATTCCCAATAAATTCTAACCCCAAAAAATTTTTTTTTAAAACAAAAAAACCCTTTTTTTTTAAAAGAAAGTTTTTATAAAAAAAATTTTTTCAAAATTGGGGGAAAAAAAACTCATTCTAAACAAGCCAAGGGGGAAATTTACTTTTTCAAAGGCTAGAAAAAAAATTTAAAAAAATTTTTTTTTTTTTAAGAAACTTTGGTTTTTTGGGGGGAATTTAAAAAAAGCCAAATTAAAAGGTTCCCTTTCTTTTGAAAAAGGGGTTTTTTGCGAAAAAATTTTAAAGGGGCCTTTTTCGGGAAAATTTTTTACTTTTTTTGAAATTTTTTTTTTTAAAAAAATTTTTTGGAAAAAAAAAATTTTATTTTAAAAACTTACCCCTTTTTAAAAATTTTTTTTACTTTTAACAATTTTTTGAAAAGTGAAAAACAATTTTTTTTCCCTCTTTTTAAACCCCAAAATAAAAGTTTCTCCCCCCTTTTTGGGAAAAAAATTTTTATTTGGGAAAAAATTTTAAATTTTAAAAAAAAAAAAAGGTGTTTTTTTTTTAAAAAAAATTTTTTTTTTTCCAAAAAACAAAACCCCCCCCCCTAAAAAACAATTTTAAAATTTTTTCCTTCCCTTTTGGCAGGGTTTAAAAAATTTTAAATTTTTTTTAAGGTTAAACAAAAATTTTTTTAAACTTTCCCAAATTTTGGGGTTAAATTTTTTTTACAATGAAAAGGGCCAAAAATTTTTTTGCAAAATACAAATTTTCTAATTGGGAAAAGGTTGAAAACATTAAAAAATTTTTTTTTAAAATTTTTCAAATAAAAAAAAATCTTTTAAAAAATAAAATTTAAAACAAAATCTTAAAAACCTTTTTTTTAAATTTTTGGGGGTTTCTATTGGGGAAGGGAAAAGGCCGCCGGGTTTTTTTTTAAAAAAAGTGGAGAAAAAATTTTTTAAAGTTTTTTTCCCGGGAAAAAATCTTACCCCCAAAAAAGGTAATTTTTCATTTAAAAATTTTTGAATTTTTTTAAAAAAAAAAAAATTTCCCCCAAAAAAAATTACAAATTTCCCCAAAAATTTTTTTTTTTTTCCCGGGAAACCCCAAAAAAAATTTTAAAGGGGAAAAACCCTAAAAAAATTTAAGAACGGAAAAGGGGGAAAAAAGGGGGAAATGGGGCCCTAATTTAAAACCCGGGGGGGCATTGGTGTTCCATTTTAAAAATTTTAAACAAAAAAGGGTAAAAAAATTTTTTTCTTGAACCCCGACCCCCTTTGGGCCTGCCTACCTGAAAAAATTTTTTTTTCCCAAAAAGTCTTTCCCCCTTTTTCCCCCTTTTTTTTTTCCCCCAAAAAAATTTGGGGGGAAAAAAAAACAAAAAAAAAGTTTTAAATTTCACCTAAATTGGTTTTAAAAATAAAAAAAGATTGGTTTTGGGGAAAAAAATTTCAAAACCCTTTTTTTCTAACTTTTTTAAAATTCCCCCCGGTAAAATTTTTAAAAAAATTTTTTTTAAAAAATTGTTTTAAAAAGTAAAATTTTTCTTAAAAAAAAATTTTTTTTAAAAAAAAATTTGTCAAAAAACCCCAAAAACCCCCCAAAAAATTTTTTATTTTTTAAAATTTTCTTTTATGGGGTTTTAATTTTTTTTTTAAAAACCCCTTTGCAAATTATCAAAATCTTTCTTTTTTTTTTTTTTTTTAAAAAAATTTTAAAAAATTAAAAATTTTAAAATTTTTTTTAAAATATTTAATTTTTCCCTTTTTTTTAAAGGTTTTTTTAAAATTTTTTTTGAAAGTTTTTTGGGGAAAAATTATAAATTTTAAGTTTTAAAAAAAAATAAAATTCCAAAATTTTAAAAAAAACCCTTTTTTTTTTGGGTTTAAAAAATTTTTTATGTGGAAAACAATTTTAAAAAAATTTACCTTATTTTTAAAAATTTTGTTTTTTAATTTTTATTTTTTTAAAAAAAAAAATTTTAAAAAAATGAAAAAAAAAAGTTTGGGAAACTAAAAAAAATAATTTATTTGTTTAAGTAGATGAATTTTGTATAACTCCTTGACTGGTAACTGGAAATCCACAAGAATATTGTTCCAACACAGTCAATTATACAGAATTAAACTCTGTTGTTCACAGAAACTCTCACTGTATTCATTTGTTCTGCAGAAGTTGTTGGACCCTCTTCATGCTGTCCAGTTATGCTCTGTTAAAAAGGATGAATATGTTAGCTTCCATGTCAATATAAATCCATACAAGAAAGTCACATGTACATGTAATGCTGATCTAATATGATACCTCTGAGGGTCTGTCTGTGACAGCAGACACAGTGTCCTCATCTTCGTGTTCGTCATCCTTTGAAGTCAAGCATTTCATTTTGTGAACTTTATACCACTATTAGTTATGGGGTTATGGTGTGTTGAGGTACTTACAACAGGCTGGAGTTGGGCCACATGAGGCTCCAATAGGTGGAGACTTCCCTCAGAATCTATTGGATTCAGGAACAAACAGCTTTTGCATCTAAAAGAGGCTTTAAAAAAAAAAAAAAACAATATAGAAGTGTGGACTTGTTACATGTTATGAAGGCACTTGTGTCCTCAGGGCTGACTGGTTCAGATGAGCTGCCCCCCTGGATTCCCTCCTTCATGGGCCTTCCTGTTGTTTTGGCTAAGGCTTTCCTCTGCACCTCTATTGAGAGGGTGGTGGTGCAGATCCTCCCACCTGTTTTACAGACCTCTGCCTCTTTCTGTTGGCTGAGCAGGAGTCAAATGTTAATCTCAATTAGCATTAATTAATGAAACGACCTAGCAGGGGGCAGAATGTGTGAAAACATCTTGTGACCGAAAGAGCTGTTACAGTATTCAATAAATAATTAAAAAATATAAATAAAATTGAAAGGGTGAATTACAATTAAATTGAAATAGACATATCAAATGTTACCAAAGTGAGATACAACCAGGCATGTTATATTTCCAACTCACCTGACTGAATTATATTTTTATGTTTCATTTTCAACTGCCTCCAAGTCCGTTTTAAGCCCCCTGGGTTGCACCTGCATGAACAGGGGCCAACAGCATTTTTTTGCATGCAATATTTCATGAGTGATTAAAAAAACAAAACTTACGCATTGACTTCGAGGCAGTGATTTTTTCCCATGCGTTTTCTCTATCTTTTGCGCTGCCACTGTGTTGCTTTTTTTCCGAAAATATGCTCATATTCACCTGTATGCCTCCATCAAAATTTCAAGCTCAGGGGTGAAAAAAATGTTGAAGCAGCTTTCGACTTTTGATCCCGCTTTCCATGGTGAATCAAGGAATCGGGCTCCATTGATGATGGCTTATTTATAGTCGTGGTGCACGCTAGCTTGACTTTCGAGTCAACATACTCAGAGTTGACAAAACTAATGTGAATCAGCTGTGTTGAAACAGGAAACTCAGAGTTTTTCATCTCAGGGTTTGTCAACTCAGGTTAACACTCATACTCAGTTTTTGTTGAACCTCCTTCTAATGAAATCGGCCCCAGATCACATTATTGAGATCTGTTTAACTTCTTGTCTGTAGTAATTCACCAAAGAAACATATCACACATACTTAGGATTCAGTAGAATAGAAATGAGATTTGTTCTGTGACTCAGAATGTGGGTATTTGTGTGTGTGTGTGTGTGCGTTGGCATACATGGTATAGACGAGACAACTCACCTGAATACGCACCGACACTACACAGACCTTAGGGTATTAGGCGGACCTTGCCGATGTCCAGCGTAATTCCGGACAGCGTGCAGCTGCATTTAGTAGTGTCTAAAGAACATTTCTCTTTTTTTCTTGAAGTCCTCTTTACCACTTGACCTGATTTTGAGTGTATCCCAGTGTATAGAACAGCGCGGCCTGTCGGCGCCCGGGCTGTATTGCACTTTCATACACGTTTTCGATACACACAGCCAAATTGGAGCGGGCTGCGTTGTGATTGGCTGGTTCACGCAGGCGTCATTTCTAGCTAGTCGACCGCCCCCTTTCGGATCAAGTTCACCGTGGTAGCGGTGGCAGATTAAATGGACACGGGTAAGCATATATATTTGTACATACAGTAGTTTTTTTTTTTTTGATTGAACGTTTTTGCAAGTTACAAAGTAACCCTCAGTAACTCCCCCTATGGCCTCGGTTCAGGCTGAGGGAGATGCTTGATGAACAACTAACATCGGCATGCAGTCGCTCCTTGCTAGTTAATAGGAATAGCAACAGGCGGGAGAAGAGGACAGGGGCAAATATTATCAGGCGGCTTGTAGGTTTGGTGTACTGGATCGAA
>JAFBJY010001186.1:0-49838 GCA_016801885.1 Toxotes chatareus | reverse complement strand
GTATTTCCCCCCAAAACAAATGGAGCTGTTCCTGTGGTAAGAAAGAAGAAACCACCAGAGGGGGAATCTAAAAGGGCCCCTTACCCCCATATGGGCTGTGAAGGTGGCCCTCGGTCTGCAGGGGGAACCCGCTGCTAGAGAGGGGGGGGAAGGGAGGTGGGTGAGAGTCGGGGGAGGTGGCAGATTAATGGAAAGGCTGGATGAGGGAGCAGATGGGAGAAGGGGGCAGATGGATGGAGGCAGGGGTGGGTGGGGGGTTGGGGGGTCAGTGCTGGCTGCATCCTCTCTCTGACGGGCCCCCCACAAACTGGCGGAGCAGAGTGCACAAAATCCCGCTCCTGCTCCTGCTCCCTCTCCCCCCTCGTGTACAGCTGCCTGTGTGTTTCACAAAAAAGATACAGAAGTGTGTGACATGATATCTGCTCACTGTCAGCGGGGACTGTGAATACCTCAGTTAGAGATGTAAGTGTGGGCTTGTGTCTTTTGAACAGAGAGAAAAACCAAAATGTTGTCAGCTTTACTTCTACAAGGAGATATTTGGAATTAGATTTTCAGTTTAGGAAAAAGGGTTAGAATCAAGACTGGATTATGGGTAAAGTTAAACCTGCATTAAATGCTAAGTCTGGATAAGTCTATATTTTTCTTGCTAACAATGAACTGTCCCTCTAACAGGTATTGTGTGTGTTCAAAGCCTGATATACAGGTTCTATTCACCTTTTCATAAACTCCATTGTTTCCAAAGCTATTAAAACACAAGTGACCACACTGTTGCACTGGGTGACATGTTCTTATTCCCATGAACACACACACACTGTAGTTTTTTGACTCATCCACATACCCCATCCTGCTCAGAACTTTATGAAGCAAATGTGCACTAATCTGCAAAGTTCCCATAAAACGTTCTCTTGTTTAAGTAACGGTTGTTTAACAAGCTATGTTTTGTCCTTGTTTCTAAAGACCTTTCTCAGTGGAAAGAATGGACTCATTGTTGAGTACAGTCTCCCCCAGGCTGGGAGATCTCAAAGAGATGAACCAGCACATTGTTGGTCCAGATGATTTTTTTTTATTCGGCATTTTTTATTACAGTTTAAACAAGTGGACAAGACAGCCTCCCTTCATTAAAGGAACCTGTCAATTCAAACACCCAGAAAACATTCATGTGCAGAGAAAAAGATACTGGTTACACTGGATTACTAAACTGACCTCTAAGTTACAGACAGCTATATGAAAGACCCCATCTATATTGATCAAACTGTCAACAGATAGCATGTCCACCCTCTACACAGCCAGCTGAGCCCATGCTTCCCTGAGGGGTGGATGGTTAACTGTTATAAAATTCATCTGCATTCAAAGGAACAGTCAGGTCCTCAAGTTAAGTGGCTGAGCCCAAAGGTTTCAGAGATTTGAACTTCTTCTCTTAAAATGATCTGTTGGATATTATTCCTTTGCTTAGGGAGTGCTGGACATGTCCACAGCATGTTAGAATAAAAGCACAGCTCTCTTCATCTCAACAATAGTCCTCTGGTATTTTCCATTGCTGTATTGTGTTATTTTCAGTTGATATGACGTAATGCATTTCTTTTTGCATTATTTTCTGACTTTGATCAAAGGACCCATGGCTTCTTTCATAAAGTGATGGGGGTGAACAATGATCCAGTGAGCTTTGTTCAGCTGAGCTGCCTGTGGGATAGGTAAGAGGACTTCCTAACCAATTTGACAAGGTACTTTGCCTTTGGACACACCCCCAAAGCTGATTACATGCTAGATTATTCAGTGGCAGAAAAATATTGAACCCAAAGGAATACCTTTTTTTCTGCATTAACTCATAACAAAATATGATCTGGTCTTCATTCAAGTTAAGTACAGACAAGAAATTTGAAGCTAATAACCAAACAACTTCAGATTCTTAGGATTCTGATTGGTGGTTTCCTGAAAACATTCCACAGCATCTCTTGGGGTTAGGTCTGGGCTCTTGCATTTTTGGGGTCATTGTCCTGCTGCATCACCCACCGTCTCTGGCCTCAGCTGAGACAGCCACCCTGACATTGTCCTGTGAGAGACCTGGATAAACATGGAAATCATTTTCCCCCAATGATGGAAGCCCGGGGCCAGAGGGGAAAGCCCCCAAAAACATGATGCTCCCATCAGACAACGTCACCTTTGGATGATGCTTTCATTTGTTATGCAGAGCCAGTCTAAGTTTCATTAATCCAAAACTTTGTGATGGACTATCAAGCTGCTCTTTGAAGCCAGGTGCCTGATGATTGAGGCACTGAGCATGATGTACTGCCATGGACACTATCTCACTCAAATCACACTGATTCCCTTTTGAGCCCACAGCTGTTACGCTGTGCTCCCTTTACCTCATTGATCATTCTGCATTGTGCCTTAAGTCATCTTAGCTGGGCCCACTTCAGGAGAGTAGCCACAGAATAAATCATCTCCATTTACATACAAGTGGTCGACTGATGAATATCTAAACTCTTGAGATGACTTTGTGACCTTTTCCCAGCTTTATTCAAATAAACAATTTTTGGGTCATAAATCTTCGAGATTTTTTGGGTTTTTGAGACATCTTCACATCAGCAGATCCTCTTGTGAATGCAAACTCTAAATGTTTAGTGTTTTATAAAGTAAAATTTGCTTTTAACCCCCCACCTCCATCTTGTCTTGTCCTGACCCCTGACTCTTTTACTACTAAAGTTGCTTTTGTAGTTACCTGTTCCTGCTGGTACTTAAATGTTGACACGGAAAAGAAACAAGACTATAAGGAACGGGGGAGTAACAACTAGTTTTTTAAAAAAGGAGAAATCGTTCTTTTGTGAATTCTGGTACCTACATGGACTGTCTAGAAACAAAAAATCTATTAACCTTTGTCTTACTGTGTCATTACAGGGGGGAAGGGAGAACAGACATTCATTGTATTACAGCCCCCGTGTTTTATTTTCATGGCATATTTTATTCTAGTTTTGGACAGGGGTCTGGACCTTATGGAAAGTGGTCCCCGACCAGAACTTCATCATTTATGTATATTGTTTGAATTGACTCTTTTTCTGTCAAATGTTTACATGGCTAAATTGTATTTTGATGCTTTGGAAAATTGTTTTAAAACTTTCATGCTAATAAAGCATCTTTGAATTTGCAAATTGACTTTCCCGCCAGGAAGGACACACTCTGCAAAATCATGAGACAGGACAGGCCCTGAATTTAAGACAGGGGTGCTACCTGTTGTCATGAAAGGATATTTCTTTTTAATTTAGTAAACAGCTGAATCACACATTGAGATGAGTGGGGGTTGGAGGGGGTGAAGGCTCTGCTCTCCTATCGGGTCACCACACCACTGGTCTGTACTACTATTACATAATCAATATTTTATTATGGTGGGCTTTGACTTGTAATGGAGTGTTTTATTTGTAAGTTTGTAAATGATCGAAACTTCACAGAAAATCAGGCCCATTTGCAAATTTAACCCTTTACAAACTATTAACAGAATGTGTTAGTATGTTAAAATAATTTTCAACTTTATTTACACACATTTGAGGTGTTATATATCTCATTTAGGCTGACATCTTAGAAAACTGGTATGGGATATATAAAACATGGTAAACTTAAGGTGAGCTCAGGTGTGTGAGTGCTGGACGGTCACTGCTGTTCACCCTGAGCAGGGGTGAGTCACTCTGCTCCTGTGGTCCTTCACTGGACAGCTCTTCGTGGCCGGGGAAAGCACAGTGCAGTGGATTGTAAACAGTTTTAAAAAGTTATATCTAACAAAACAACACGAACAAGCCAACCACACTTTAAACATTATCTGGGATTACGAAACGCCATAAATGTTTGCATTACATTCACCAGTCGCACTGTATAACATTAATTTATTCAGGCTACCTAAAATCTCGGTGCTACCATTCAGACATCTTCATATTTAGTCTGGTTTTGGGATAATTTTTTCCTTTAAACACATTATATCATATATAAAATTTTAGACAAAGCAGATTTTCATGTGTTTTTGAATCAGATTATTTTTCTCCCTCTGCGTTAACGGATGTGAGGCGGTTGGACCGAGCCTCGGTGCCAATCCGAGGGTTTGACGGTCTCTCACGGGGCTCTGTGGGCCCTATTGTGCGTCATCTCCATCCTGCCGTTCTCTTATTTTCTCCGCTGAGGAACATGGCAACTCCCCGCGTCAACCCGTCCGGTAAGTTAGTATCCCGTCTGCTGCTGGAGACGAAACCGAAGCCTTGTAATGCTATCAGGAACACGGGGCAATAATAATTAAAAAAGCAGGGTTTTGTTTAGACCGTTGCTGAAAGGGTGAAAGCGCCGACGGCCGCCGAAGCCTGGCTCAAGCTCATCCTTCCCCACTAACCGCCGCGGGCGCTATTCTTCACTCTTTGCGGCCAAGTTAGTGGCCGAATGTCAAAACAATTGTGGTTGTGCAATTACATGTATTTATGCCTTTGATAAGGCTATTTGTTCCTGTAGGGTCGTAAAGCTAGCTAACCCGTTTCGCCGACCGCTTTCCCCACTCTGTGATACAAGGTTATTTTGCTTTCGTTGCTCTACCGCTTGCCCATATTTTATTTTTACACCCAGAGCATTTTAACATTTTTGTCATTAAAGAACACGCTGACAGCGTTACTTATATCTGTATTCTTTGCATCGCCTTTGATTCCTTTTTGCACAAAGGGTTTAAGGCTGGTCGTTCGCCCTGATATCCGCTTTTCAGGGAGAGGAAAATGCCAAACCGTATTTAATAATCTACCATGAGATGTTGCATGTCCCATTGGCTTGTTTACGTCCGGGAAAACGTAAACAAACATTTTGGGTCCCCCTAGTAATTTCGAATACGGCATCATGCCAGGTGACCCAAATGACCATTTGAATAATATCTAAACTTTCTGAATCATTCACCCTCTGAGGAAGCAAGCAATGGTTTAATCAGTCATAAAAGTTTGGATTGAATAGAAATACGTGGTCCCTCAGGTTCACATGTTTGCCTTTATTAGAATTGGGTGTCAGTATACAACACATCATATTTGAGAAACTACGTGCTCCATGTGTTTCGGTAAACAAAAGTGTAAATTTTAAATGTTTAAATAAGTCTGGCGTGATGAGTTGCTGATGGTGATCCCGTGGATTTACTGGAACAGGCTTGTCAGCGGAGCATGGATCTCAGTTAACTGTGGATTTTGTCCTGAACGGGTTCATTTTTTTTCTCTTACCTCCAGATCAGACAGTGTAACTACAGTAAATGATCTTTATGCTGTAACATCTAGCCACCATTGCTTTGTTCTCATAGGTTTGATAATTAAGCTGTATTTAAAGAATGGCAGCACATTAAATGAATTACAGTTGAGTAATTTAAAAGTAATTGCACAAAATGTACTGCCCTTACGTCTGTGAACATGCCTTACTGATTATTATCCAGGATTTTAGCTGACATTAGCTAGTGTTTTAGGACTTGGGTAAACAAATAACACTAAAAGGATCAGCCCAACGGAAAGAGTGGAAAGTAATTATTCCTGTGTGAGGACAGAGTCTCTGAGTTTGTGAGACCTCCATTGACACGGTAACCATCTTACCTCACACTCTGTGTCTCTTCATTGGCAATGTAAATGAAAAGAAATATAAATAAAAATTGGCTGGTTATTAGCACCTTGGCTGCATACAAAAGTGTTGAGATGAGGTGTTGTTAGAATGAACAATGAAAGATGAAAAATAACCCTGTCAGATAACAGGCGGGCGTGGGAGAAGACAAAACAAAATCCTTCCTCTTTCTCTTCTTTAAAGATAAGGCGATCTGTCAGTCATTGCAGATGAGAGTCTTATATATGGAACACATCAACATCAAACCTTTGACCAAGGAAAAAAGCCTATCCTTTAATGGTTATCCCCCTGCATGTAATCTTGTTGTAATGTAGTACCCTCAGAGGCTCGGCAAGGGCGTGAGAGCTAGGGCGCTCCTCTATCCTTGATGACACAGTTAGAATTAAGTCATGCCTAATGCTGCGGGCTTGGCTGCTGTGGCAGAGGAGGAAAAGTTAGCCTGCGGATCTGTGATCAGCCTTACAGTTTCCCTGGAACGGCAAGGTCAGGTGCGTTGACCTCAGACCAAATAGCCAGCATTTGGGAACGCTGTCACTGTGGGTTATCTCAATGACCGTCATCCAGACCCAATTGGTGTAAGCATGTAGACATGACAAGGGAAATGATCTAGAGGCCGTGTTTGGGGAGGATAAAGGTGGTTTCAGGTTCATAAATGTACATCAACTCACAATGTATAAAACTAGGAACTGAAGAACTGAGAGCCACCAAAAGCATGGGCCCAGATTCTTTGTCATGTTTTATCTGATCATGCTTCCTGATTTAAATCATACTTTCTTTAGATCCATAGTTTTCATTAGCGGTTTGTCTGTCAACGAAAATGTTCACAAATATCTGATAATCGAGTTTGAAGTCAGTAATCAAGCAAAATGCAAAACATTCCGTTATCAAGTTTTAACATTTTTCTTTTTTTTTTATACAACTGAACATCCTTGACTTTTAGACTGTTGATCAGACCAACGGACATTTAGCTGTTGCCTTGGGCAAATTATGAATTAGATTTTCATTATTTTCTGACATTTTAAAGGGAATCAGTTTCGATCAGAGAAATAATCAAAAATTAATCAATAATATATATTTTGTTAATCATAATGTACCCCTTTTATCAATTTCTGTTTTATTTTCTGTAACAAGGTCAGGTGTGTAGATTTGATTTATATAATTTACAGAAGGATTTTGTATAAAATGTACACTCATCAAGTTTGCAATAAAAAAATGTTTTTATACAGTACAGAAAGACACTGTTTCCCAAATATTTCTGTTTGAAATCTTTTTTCTTTACTGGCCTGCATGTGCCAGTACAGACATCACGATTAAGTCAGTGGTTGTAGTCTTTCTCTCACTTCTAAATCCTTGTTTGCAGCTTATAACCGTGCTCTTGGGTTTTCAATCCGTGCCCACATTTTTAAACCATGTGCATGGATTTGCAAGCGCGCTCAAGATTCCTTACCAACAATGCAACACAATATGCAAATGTGTGTTCAATCTTATGTAAGTGTAGGGAAAATTAATGATGTTCCAGTTCACTGAGCTGTGTTTCCTTTTATATGCATACATTAGACAAATCTCTAAAACGAATAATTTCAAATTATTTTTTTTGGACATTATTGATCCTGTGTAATTAAGCAGCCCAAATTTCTAAAGCAATAGACAGATAATAAAAAAGAAAAAAAAAACATGAAGTGTGTGTGTGTGTATTCCTTTGGAAATTTAATTTCCTTTTGAATGATAAACTGTTTGTGGACCTGGTGGTTGGGGAAACACATCTGAGGGTAGAAAGAAGAAGGACAGAGGAGAGAGAATAGAAAACCTTGTTTTGAGGAGGCAGTGATTGAAAAGGAGAAAGTGTGTAACATTCCCAGGTCTCAGCAGGCTTAATGTCGTTTGACCTCAGGGCTTTAACTTGGGCTGTCTGAATAATGTATATGTGACTAAGTTAAAACCAGGCTTGTGATCGGCTGGCTTCTTTAAGACACTCCACTGCCATGCATGTAAGAAATTGCTAATTGTCAGCTTATCTAGTTATAGACAGCTGCAAGACCTTTAGCTCCCTGCTCCCTGCTACCCTTCAGCATCACCGTGCTGAGTGACAGTGACACGAGGAAGGTTTTTGGCCTGACAGTAACCAGTGAGTACAGTGTTTTAAATGAAACATGGACAAATAAACTGTTGGAATTTTAAATACAAAAGGGGCATGGAATCACTTTTTGAGCTAAAATCTGAATGTTTGACTGCTGAACACACTTGTGATGTTCTTTCTCAGTGGAAATTAAAGTGTTGCACTTATGGTTTGCTTTTCTTCACCTTCTGTCCAGTTCCATGTGGTTTTTAAATCTTCATCATGTGAAGCCTCCGTCTGGTTCTGTTCTTCTCATGTTTTGGGTCATTATCTCTCTGAGGATGAAGCTCTGACCAGCCAGCTCTGTCTTCCCCTCTTACTGCTCTTTTCTCTCCCCTCTGAGAAATAGACACAAGCTCTTCCTGTAGGAGGTATGTTCATGTAATGTATCAGAGGGTGTAAAACACAGTTTTTCCCAAAATCATCAACATAAGCTGAGTCATTAACTTTCAGGGCTTCATTTTCCCTTTTATTTTCCCAGAAAAAATGTAAGTGACATTTTCTTCATCCCCGAAAAAAACCTGTTTTACATAGTTTTCACTTCGGTGACCTAAACTTTTTCTTTCTTTCTTTTTTTTTTTTACCTGGGCAGTTTCCCACAGACCTTTGTACCATTTAAGGTGATTCAGTGCGGCGCTAAGTGTCATGTATATATATATATATATATATTATATTTATATATATATATATATATCTGAGAGTCTATTTCTGCCTTTGCTGTGTGTGTCTTTCCCATACACACACACAGTGAAATGGTGCAGAGTAGAGAGAGACAGTTGACAACTTGTTCGTTAAAGCAGAAAAGTTTTTCAACAAGTGTTATGAATTCCTCTGTAACCAAGATGGACAGACATCAGTCCAAAACGTCTGGGAGTCAGTGCGGGACAGTCTGATAAAAGTGGTGAGGATCTCTCCTGCTTTTGTCCCATTTGTACAGAACAACAAAATGAAAAAAAAAAAAAACAGAAAAAAAAACCCACCTAACCTCCCAGAACAGTCAGTCTAGGAAAGACTGCATTGACATTAAAGAAGGTGACAGGAAATAAGGATGGAAGAGCTGGGGGATGAAGTGCAGAGACATCCCCCGCCAAACAATCTGAGGCGCCATAACCACAACTTTAAAAATATTGAATGTTTGACAGGGAAAAAGACAAGCACATGCAGGTCTGGGCGACAGTTACACAAGGGCGCCAAAAAGAATTTGGAATTTTTGGTTTTACTCTTTATACCCAGTTCCTCAAGCCAGCCTATTAGGGCGTATGGATGACAGTTTTTCATCAGACTATGCTGGTTTGGCTGTTACTCATACCTCCTTCATGAATGAATGATGGAACAGTGCCTCTTGGAAGGCCCTGCACTGCTGTGTGAGTGTGTGTACTTCTCTGGAGCTAAGACAAAGGGGGGGGGGTGCATACGTATCAAATATTAACTATGTTACTTGGTGCACTGGGGCATACCGGAGGGTTTTTTGGCCTATCCATTGCATCTGGCTGAATAGTGAGTGGGGGAATGGAGTGGAGAGAGGGAAAGGGGAGAACAGCAATGCAAATGAGTGGATTTTTTATGGGTGAGGGGGAAAACAATGCAGAGGCAGTGAGAGAGAAAGGAAATAGGAGAGGCTAAATTTTGGGCCCGCAGTGTAATTCCTCTAACATAATGACACACACGGTGGCTTTATATTGAATGGAACACATGTATAGTTTACTACCATCATTACTGAATCAAAGCTTCTAAAAAGGGAAGGAAAATAAAATGTGTGCATTTCCCAAAACATCAGATAGAATATGTATCCAGGCTGCAAACTCCGGGCCTCAGGCGCTGAGTATTGTTGTGGATTGATTTCTCTACAGATCTCAGTCCTCCTGTGGAACACAGGCTAAATAAGACTCTCTGAACAGGGTTTTCCCAGGACTGAAGTCCATCTTTGAGAGCCTGGTTTTGTCATTTTAACCCAGTAGTTCTGCTATTAATTCTGCTTAGAGGCTTGAAATAATAACAATGAAGTCATCCATGTTTGTTATGTCATGTTTCTGGGGTAACTAACTTTAATTTATGTTTCTGTTATTGGTTTATATAATAGTATAGTCAATATCTTTGGGCTCTGACCTGTGGTTCGAGCAAATCAGCCATATAAAGGTTGTATTGCCTTAAATGACTATTTTTCTGGTTTAGTCTCTACAGTTCACGCGTACTGAATTTGCTTATGGAAAAGATTTGCATTGGAGCTGTTGATAGTTTGATAGTTATCCTACATTATCTTGTTATTCATCTGTTGTAATTGTATTTACTAAATATCTGAAATAACATTGCAGAAAGCATCAAGAATAATTAGAACTCATTGTTTTAAATCTTACTAAGTTAATCCCGCCATACCAATTTGCAGGTTTTGGGGCGATTTTAAAAGCTAACGATTTTCTTTTCTCAGGGAAAAATTTACAAAGCTGATTTTGTAATATTTTGAAATATCATTTTTTGTTAGCCTGATCCTCTTGACAGTGGAATAGCAAACTGTCTGCAGAATGGTATTTGTTTGATATAATTGGGTTTCATATACATTAATAACCTTAAAACTTTTGCTGAGCAGGGAAAAAGTAGCCTCTGCAGCCACGGTGGTAGTTTAAGTCGCTGGTAAATGAAAGAAAGAATGAAAGAAAATGAAACTATCAGTCCTTGGGCAACAACCCCAAAATCATCTTGTACAAACCAGCAATCACTGTCCCTGACAGAGTGTCAGGTTTGTTTTTGGCTCTCAGGACACAGGCAGTGTGCCCGGTGAAAAATTCTGAAAGTCAGTAGAACTTGTTTTGAAAACTCTCAGGAATATCTTACTCCTTGAATTTGAAGTTCAAGAGGTAAATTCAGTTTGGGGTAAATCTAAATAAATCAACTAAAAAGGGGTGTTGTGGTTGAAACCATCATTTAGTTTTGAGCAAATATCGATTCTCTCCACAGCCAACTCTGTTCTCTGCACTTCTCTGAAGTTACTGGCATTTTTGTACACCCCTGGAACATTTCCATTACGTAATGACCAAACCCCAGAAAACAGTCTTCAGACAAAGTGGAAATCATGAGATCTATAACTATAATTTTCATCGTCACTGGTGATTAAAGCCTGTCTTAGAAACCCTTTTCTAATGTGTTCTGGTGAATGAAGGGAAATGAGAAATAAACAACAGCCAGCCAGAGTCAGTGCTGATGTTGACAAGCGTCATTGAATAGTGAAACAGAACTGCATGATTTAAGATGTCTTTTGACATCTATTTCAATATTTGTCAGATGAAACCGCTTGAAGAGTCCTTGATTACGTTTGAACCATCTCACCTTGCTGTTCACTGTTACCGTTGTGTCCTCAGAGATGGGCAGTGAGTTGCCAGGGACAGTAGGATGCGGAGCAGTTGGAGCTGCCAGGTGAGGATGGGAGGGAAACCCTGCCGGGCATAGGGAAGAAGGGAGATCAGGAGGGGGAGTATTTTTTACCTGACCTGCTCTTTAATCGACATTACTGTGTGTGTGTGTGTGTGTGTGTATATATATATATATATATATATATATATTCTACAACAAAGGGGTTTAAAACATTTGAAAATAACACCCAACTGTCCCAGAAGCTAATGAACTTTGGGTTTGGGTCACCTGTACATTAGCGTGACATTTGAAACTATAGAACTTTATTTACAGCCTTATTACAGCGTGGGGGGGAACAAAATGTCAGTCATTCATATCTTCATGATGTGTGTGAAGCAGCAGAAGGCTTCAAACAGTTATGACTTCAATCATTGTCTTATTCATGTATTCTAAACGTACATGCTTTGCTCACTTCATCCTGTTCACAAAATTGGCAGCAGAAATAATAATCTTGCTGCTGAAATTTTACCAGCTAACCTGCCTGTTCAACATGCCTTCCAGGAGCTTTGTGGACACTGTCTTTTAGATAACAGGCACCCCCAAACAGGTTATTTATTAACAACCCTGGCACTGTTTTTTTTTTGTAATCACAGACTGTTTAATGGGGTAGCTTTTCTTTAGACAAAAAGTACACTGTAAAACATAAAAACGGGAAATCAACTGATCTTTTCTCTTTAAACCAAATACATGGGTTTTGAGATTGATTCTTAAATTAGAACTTTGTTTTTCAGACTTATTTTATATCTATTTGGGAATGAATAAAACAGCTGAAGTTCACTGAAAAAAAGCAGCATATTAGAATTTTGGCACCCATTGAGGGAAAATTAAAAACTCTCTAGAGACCCCTGGTTGTTTCTTTGCATTTTTGCAAAAAACCCATTCATGATGGAAACAGTCTGTGTATCTCTAATTCATCTTAAATTAAGTCATCAGGGTTAATTTCTCTTGATGGAAACCCAAAACTGAATTCAGTGTTAAAGGGTGACTTTGTTAGGCCACAGGAGCACCCCCCACATGTTCGTATTAAGACAGTAGTCGGGTGTTGGAATTTAAAATCTGGGGGGGTTATTTTTTTAAGGGGGGCCTCTTTCTCTCCCGTTTTTTCCTTGTGCTGATTTCCATCAACTATCAAAGGTGATTTTTTTCCCAAATGAAATTAAAAACAGTTTGGTGACCCCCCAACCAGTCACAATGGGGGGGGCTCTCTCTCTCTCTCTCTCTCTCTCTCCCCTCTCTTTTTTGCTCTCTCTCTTTCTCTCTCTGTTTCTCTGCCCTTGGCTTTCCGGTCCTTAAACTGCCCTTCCCAATATTTTGACAAAAAATGTTTGTGATTGTGATTTACAATAAAAAAGTTTTTTTTGCAGAATCAAAAAGAAGAAATAAGACAAAAAAAAACCATTAAAACAGAACTAAAAGAAAATGAAAATTGAAACCCAAAAATTTTTTGAATCCCCTTTTTTTTAAACTGACTTATTCAAGTCATGATGTGCTTTAAAAAAAAGACAACAGAAAAATGTTTATGCTGTACATTTCCACCAACATTATTTAAAAAAAACTTTACAGCACTACACAATGTGTTTGGTGATTTACTATTTTTTTCACTGCCTGCAAAAAAGGTTTAAAGACCTATATTTGACATGTCTCTTTGGGGAAAAAAACCTTATTAAGTCCATCAGCCATTTTTTGGCCTGTCTGTTCGATGACAGGGCATTTTGTGATGGTGCCAGAAAGTGCAGGAAAAGGCCCAGAGCCCAACCATGCAATGTGGTATTTCCCAAATCTGCATGAATTTTTTTGGACAATGGAAATGATCAAAAGAATTAATGCAACATTAATGTGGACTGATGCTAAATAAATTTGGTTTCCATCTAATTCCCTTTTTTATCAACAATCTGGATTTTTTTTGTTTAAAACTGTTTAATTGTTTGGTCTTTTAAAACGCCGGAAAAGACCCCATTTCCAGGCCCAAGATCACATCCCCCAGATCTCTGGGTTTTGTCCTGGTAACAGTTCAAAACTCAAAGATTTTTTTCCGGTGAATAACATGACCCTATTCTCCCCGTCACTTGTCGATTTGGATGTGCTTTTCTGACTCTTAGCTGTTTCCCCTTTTGCATGAGCTTGCCCAATTTTTGCTCGTTAGTGCGCAGCTCTGGAGAAAAAAACTTTGCATGTTTTTGGTCCGGGGGGTTGGGCCCGGGCTCATCCAAGCGAACACAGCCAAAGTCAAAACAGCCGGGAATTTTAATTCCTTAAAAATGGGAAAAAGATTTTGGAGAGATGGAGGGGGGGGTACCAGGGACTCATTCCTCTGCCCTCCATCAAACGAACGTGAAATCCAAGGAATAAAACAGATAAACTACAGATGAGTTTCTGTCAGGTACGGGCGTTGTTTATCTTTTCCCCTGCCCCTGAAACCTGGCAAGGTTGGACTCTCCTCCAGAATTTTATTTTTTCCTTTTTGAAAATAAAAACTGTGTTGATGTGAAACTGCAAATGTGGAAAATATGATGGTAACGTAATCAGAATACCCCAGAATCTATGTCCTGATGCCCTTTTTCACCCTTGGGAGACTCTAATCATTGTCACCTGTCCAACAAGACAGGGGAAAAGGGTTTTAGACCAGTTTATGACACCATTAAAAATTTCTTATGTGATGGCTCCTCTGGGTTGTCAGACCACAGCACTCTTCATTTGGCCCCTGCTTTCAGGGGAAACCCTAAAGGAAAAAATTTAACAATGTTTGTGGTCGGAAAATTTAACCAGGGGTTAAAAGCTAAAATGGGGTATAAAAATACTAACTGAAAAAAAGGTCACTAAAGGGTTGGCTTTGACAGAAACCAATTTCCATGGTTGTGGTGCAGAACAAGGACAGAAGGGGGTTTAAATTAAAGAAAGCCTGATGCTAATTAGCAGGGTTTTTCATATCTCCCGTTTTTTAATGATGAGCTTTCTAATTTTAGAAAGGGGCCCTAAAGGCTGTAAAAATTAAAATTGATGGGGGTGATTTGTGTAAATCTTTTGGGAAATTGAAAAACCCCCTGGTCCTTGGGGGAAAAAGGGGGTTATTCAGTGTTGTGTCCCAGCGGCTGGGCAGTATTTTTCTTTTTTTTCCAGTCCTCCGGAATCCCAAAGTTCAAATGTGGAAGGAATCTTTGTGGTGCCATTTTCCCGTGGCCCTCCGCCCCTTTTATAAAATTTTTGGGGATATTGTTAAATCTGAAATATGAAAGTGGCTGACATTTTTGGATGCCTTTAAAATTTGCCTGGGGGGAGTCGATGATCCCACAACTGAAAAGTGTATATCATCTTGAAGTGGGGATCTTAAAGGGCCCGAATTGTCTCTGACTCTCAGCATCTTTACATGTTGATTCCAGATGCCTCTTAAAAAAAATAGAATGAATTTTGGGAAAAAAAAAAAGTTTACAGCTGAAAAGACAAAAAAAAACCCCTAAATCATGACAGTCGTCTCGGGTTATTATCATCCCCAAAAACCTTTTTTTGAAAATTTGTTCCCCCCTTTAAATTGAGGATGTTTTGGGATCTTATAAAGAAAGGGTTGAAATTGAAATTTCTTCTGCTGAAGTGGAAAATAAAGAAAAAAAAAAACAAAAAAATGTGACCATTTGCCCCTTGTTTTTTTGGTTTTGGGGGTTTGGAAATTTTAGATGGAGGTTATACAGTCTAAAAAGGGGGAGCCTCATCTGTAAATGGGACTTTCATATTCTGCATTTATAGGGAAACAGCTTTAAAAAAGATAAGGGGGAAAAAAAAAGGGGGTACTTTAGACTGCAGTGGAAACCGTGTATGGGGGGGGGGGTTCAGTACCTTGAAATTTAATCCTCGGGGGCCGAGCAATGCTTTTAAACCCCATGAAAGGCATTGGCCTACAAAAACCTTGAATAAAAAATAAAAAGACCTGGATGGAAGCAACACAGCAAATAAACATGGCACGGGAAGGCACCCAGGGACTGCTCATGTCTGTGCCATTGTTACCCTAAATATTCAGCTGAGGTGTGTGTGTGTGTGTAAAATATTTTTCTCTGGTTGTGTGGACAAAGTTTTTTTTAAACCCAAATCATTGTGGGGCTTTTTGATTTACATTAAAAACAAAGGGCAAGGCAAAGACTTGATTTTGGGCTCAGGTAAAAGTCAGGTTTGGCATTTAGTACTGGGCTGAGGCACTGCATGCAAAGCCAGGCGGGGAAAAGGGGGCGTGAATCATTTTGCTCAGTGCTGTGCTGCTCCCCTTTTTCCCATTCCACCACCCTCTTTTGTTTCCATTACAGTCAGGTTTGCACCTATTGTGAAAAAGATTTCATTATACAGTTTGAAAGGGACTGTTAACTGCAGCACCCCAAAATCTTTAACAATTTTTCCTCTATAAAAAGTTTGATTATCTCAAAAGTTAAAAGTCAAAAAAGGGCCCAGTTTCTCTCAAGCCTTTTTCACGGGGATGTTGATCCAGGGGTTTTTAAAACGATGAAATGCCAACACTTGTGCTTTGGTCTATTGGTTTTTTTTTTCAGCAGTAATTTTGTCACTTTGCAGCAGCAGGGCCCAAATGGGGGAAAGCCCCTTTGGCCCCAAATTTTTGTGTGCTGTCAAAAATCTTTTCTGTGACTATGCAAAATAAAAACAGTATTTTTTTGCCAAAAAAGGGGAAATCAAACCATGAAACACTGCCCAGCTCTCAGTCTAAAAAAAGTAAGGCTGTTTTTCCCTGTAGTTTTTTCTCAGAATGGATTTTGATTTTAAAGGCCCAGGGGGACCTAGAAATTTTAAAGGTGAGAACACTGCAAACAGATAGCACCGGCCCTGCCCTAAAAGGTTTTAGAACAATTTAAAAAAACCCACACAGTTCTTTTTTCCCGGGGGTTTACCCATGGGGGAAAAATTAAAAGGTGTTTTAATGAAGTTATTAAAATTTTGAATTTTTTTTCCTGCAGTTTTTCCCAGTGCAAAAATTTTTAGTAGTACAATCCCATGGGCATTATAAAAATTAAAACCCAGATTCAGCTGCTTTAAAAAGGGTCTTAACAAGCCCCCAAATTTGTCTTTGAGAACCTGCAGATCCCTATGCTTGTAACACTGGCTGTTGGGGCCTTTTCATGGCTTTTTTTAAATTTTCCCGTCCATCAAAATACAGTGCTGTTTTTATGCTTTTTTTTTTTTTAAAAGAGTCTTTCTCTTGTCCTGCATCTCAACTGTGCTCTAAATTTAATTTCTCTCAACTTTTTTTCCTTTTCTTCCGTCCCGTGTTGTGCAGTGTGTGAAATTGGGTGTACAGTAGGTGTTTTTTTACTCTGAGCTGACATCCGGCAGTGGTTTGTTTCTGCTGGGTTAGTGGTGACAGTTTGGAGGAGGGCTGCTTTTGCTGAACACAGGAGGAACTGCACTCTTAATAATGGACAGCAGCATTACATGTATGATGTCTGGGGCCTACAGGAAACTTTGTTTTGTTTCCCGTAAAAGGTTTTCCCACTTTGCTTACACTACATCTTTGTGACTCACAAAAAAATAGATCATTGCTGCTGTCTCCCAGAGCCAGAAACACAATTCCCCCTGTTTCTGAATTTTGACACGTGATTCACGGGAAAGGGAAAGGGAGTCCACTGAGTCGGTTTTTTTTTTAGGAAAAGGGGGCTGGGGGTCACTTTTTAGGATGTAACATCCGAAAGTTAAAGACAGCTGAAAATGGAAAAATTTCCCAGACACACAACAGGACACTTCTGTACCCGACAGGGGAAAAACTCCAGGATCTCAGGGCGTCACGGTTAATTCCCCAAAGGTTTATCAAAATTTTTACAGTTTGGTGATATTTGTTTATTTTGCACTTTTTAAAGTTAGGGTGGCGCTACCCATTTCCAGCGGTGTGCCTCTTTGTAATGGAACCATTATGAAAATTGTGCATTTACTTGACCTGGCTTTATTTTATACTTTAGATATGGGCATTTTTCTTAATGGGACATTTCAAAAAACATTATATGATATGATTTGCTGATTTGGCAAAATATAGTTTTTCCAGACCCCAAAAAGATAAAACAGACAAAAAGCGGCATGAAAAAAAAAAACAACGAACAAAAACCCCGGACTCCCAAGGGAATCATTTATACATCTCCCTTGCCCTTGATTTTGTTGTCTAAATTTTAAAAACAGCCCAATTTTAGAAACCTGTTTTTTTTGCCCTTAAAGCATTTTTCCCAATCTGTGACCAGATTGAAATGTAAAAAAATCAAAATTAAAATAATAATTCAGAAATTAAAAAGATTTTTTTTAACATTAAAAAAATTTTTATGCTGTGATTTTAAAGCGTGATGTATAAAATTTCACCGTTAGACAGTCAGTGGTGGTTCTTTTTACAGTTAGATATTCAGTTGTTAGGGGTCAAATTTCTACTGTTTTATTTGCTACCATAGTGCAGCATATAAATTTTTTTCAGACAATCAGGCAGGTTTTATAAACCTGGTTTGTTTGAAACCCCACCCGGTATATAAACCACTTATATACTTGGGCTGGTAAAAAAGGGCCCCTTGCCCAAATTTCGGTGTAAAAAGGGTTAAATTTGGGAGTGTTAGTTCCCCTTGTGTGATTGTCGGCCTCTCTTCTGTTTGCTGCCTTACCCCTTTTTATTTTTGTAAAGCGGGTTTTTTATGTCCCTCGTCCAAAGTAGCAGTTAAGTTAAAATATCCAACATGAATTAAAAACCACAGTTCTAAAATTTAAAAAACCCAGACATTGTGTATCTTGCCCTTACTAAAGAGCGAACCTGTTTATCCTCCCAGCCCACCCAGCCATTGAAAACCTTTTTTTCCAAATTTTGATTTGTTACCATCAAACTGTAAAACCATTTTCTTCATTGATATGTGACAACCATTGCATATAAAAGAATATGAATGGTGAACTTTAATTTTTTTAATCTGTTTAGGAATTAATTTTACCTTTAATGTCCCCTCTTTCTGTAGGTATGATGATGATCAGTTTCCCTGGGGGGGATAAGGAGAAACCCCAGGTAAACCCAAACTGGGGCCCCAAAGGATTTTCCCCATTGGCTCAGGGATCAAAAAGGCTGCCAACCTAAAACCCTTCATATCTGTTCTGATTTTGAACAAAAAAAAAAACAAAAACAAGGAATTAAAAAAAAAATCAAAAATCGGGATAATATAAACTGGTAGATCAGAAATAATTTCTTGCCAGTTAATGTCAATCAAATGAGCCCAACACATCAGATCACTGTGATGGGGGAGTAGTTTAGCCAAAGGGTTTCAAATGAATTAAAAATTGCTTAAAAATGTACAACAACAAATTACATTACGAAACTAACAAATTATGGGCCCTTTTTATCCTTTTTTGGAACACATTTCCCCAAAAATAAGCTTCAGTGGATCTTTTGGGCTCAGCTAAACTCAAACTGATGTTGTTTTGGTGTCTTTGGGGGGAGAATTGTGCACAAGGGAAAAAATTGTGATGTGCACAAAATGACACAACTGAAACCTGCAGCTAAACCTGCCATCCTGCCTGAGGGAAACTCCCAACCAATAGAAGAGTATTATTTGGATTTTTCTCCTTTTTATGATAATATTTGGGGGAGAAACACATTTTTTTTGCTTTTAATTTATTTTTTTTTGGGCAATTTGCTCAAAAATATTAAAGATACTGGGACAAAAATATATTTGCAGTGTTATCAGCAGATTTTGTCTCAGACTGAGACAAAAAAATTTACCCTTCACACATACAGAGAAATAGTATATCTGGGAACCCTTTTTTTTTTGGCATAATTTTGTGGCCCTCCTGTCTTCTGAGGGAAAAAGCCCCCTCAGTCAGCTTAAAATTTCTCAAAAAGGGCCTTTTCTGGCAGACCTGCGTTGTCATTTTCCCTCAGAGGAAAAACTAAAACCCCAAATTTTCATCTCAGAAAAAAAAGCTGAGCAGCTGACATGCAGTTTTATTCAGCTGTGTAAACACTTGTTTCCATATTGTTGATCCTTACAGTTTATTACAGACTTCAAAAGATGTCTGTCACTTGTAAATAATGAGGTGTAATAGTCAAATAATCACTTTACAAGATGTCATAGATTGCATATTAGAACTTTGGGAAAAAACCTTTTTTTGAATCATGGTCAAAAAGACTGGAGGGATGATCAGTTCCATCATGGGGAAAAGTGTTTTAAAAAAAAGGAAATGGTGGTTACCCTTTGCCTCTAAAGCGTCCTGCTCTTTTCTCTGTTTCAGAGAACCACAGTGAGATTGAAGCGGCGGGGTAAACAAAATGACCCAGTACATCCGGTATTCAGACAGGGTTTCCTGCAGCCCTTAGCCCGGAAACCCGATAAACTGACCATCCTCTTTGGGCTGTCCCCCACATAGAAATCCATTGGGGGCCCCAAAACCCCGTCCACTGGCCAGGGGCCTATAACCCCCTCCTTTCTCACTGAACAGGTACTGTGCTGTCAGAAACCCAGGCCCTGTCATGGAGAACATTCAAGGATATTCACTGTTTTTTTAAATTTTTTCATGTTTTTTTTTTTTAAACATGGAATCAATCAAAATAAAAATTGTACATATAAACACCTTTTTTTTAAAGGGGAAAATCAAACCTTTCACAGTCCCCAGTGGATGACAAAAGGGCCCTTTCTCCAGATACTTTTTTTTTTCCCAGAATTTTTGGACTCTTTCTCCACATACCATCTTTTTTGGGAAAAAAAAACCTTCTTGAATGGGTGAGGGGCGCTCTAAAGGAAAAAAAAAAGGACCTGTCTTCTTCTTTTATTGCATGGTTTGTATTTGATAAAACTGAAAACTACTACAACAAAAGCACAACATAAACAGGGCCCCCAAATTCAGTGCTCCCCGTCTTGCTCCACAGGGTGACCTGGTTTCCCAGTTTTGTCCCAATTTAATCTAGACTTCTCTCCTTGCAGTCAGTGCCCCAAGTGAAAAGCTGTTTTTTAATGTGCACCCTTTGGGAAATTTTTTCAGAGAAACTGTAACCATTTCAACATTGGGAGGCCTGGGAAAAATGACCCTGGGCAGATCCTACCTACTAATCTAGAAATTGGTTTTTTGAGACACCCCTGGGACAAATCAGAGCCTGATGTCCTCATTTGTAAATTTTTATACTTTGACAATGGAAGGCCTTGGCCAGTTTTAATTTAAAATGATTCACCGCCTGTTTTATTAAACCCAAGCTCAGTATCTGTCTTTCTTTTTTTTTTTAAAAGATGCTTTTGGGTTTTTGAGTTAAAGGCACAGTACTACGCAGCATTACCCAGGTCTTACATTTTCGTTTGTAATCATGGCTAATTGATGGATGTAATACAACAAAAAACGTTACAAGTAGGCTAAAATCTTTTACCTGCCTTTTAATTTTTAAGTTGAATATAAAAACAGATTACAGTTCCTCGTTCTATAGTCCCAGATCCTTAACCCCAATTCCTCTGTCACCTCATCTGTTTTGGTTGCGTGTGTGGATGTTTTTGGGGTTTATTCTGTGCTCTTTTGGGAACTGAAACATTTGATCCTGGAGGCAGGGGGCTTCCTGTTTGTTTTTCCCCCGGGAGGCGGGCCCGTGTGACCCGTGGGGACTCGGTGGCGGGGCCCAAAAACCACCCCCAGTCGGGTGGTTTGGCAGCACTCTCTTGAACAGGTCCCCCCCGGCATTTTGGAAAGCTGGGGGAACAGCTCAGCCCCTAAAAACTCCATGACAGGTAGGGGAAGTACCTTCCCTAAATAATAAATATAAATAAAAAAATTTTCAGGTTTAATTTCTGTTAAGTGAAATGTTTCTCTCTTATAAAAAATAATCAAATTTTGGCCAGTTGCAACTCCCGGGCATTCTCATTCCTGTCCTCAGGAATGAGAAATGGTGTGATTGCCCTTTCCCAATCATTTATTAATGCAAAAGTCTGTTTTTTTCCTCTCTGGTGCATAACCCCCCAGGCACCCCATTAAAAATAAATCAGACCCCTTTTCCCCAAATTCATATTTGGGAACTTTTAACAACACACACCCAATTTTGATTTATCACACACCCTGGCTAAAACAAATTTCCCAGTCTGATACAACAGTTCTGTAGTAAATTTTACCTTTAAGAAGGTTATAATGTTCAGTTTTTTGGTATAAATTATTGTAGAAAAGCGATTCTAAAAAGGGGGGGGGGGGCAGTAGTGCTTGTGCTTCCAGTTAGGCCTCATGACATTCTTAAAACTTTGCTGATCAGCTGATCTCCCCCTGGCTAAACAGGCCCAGGGTTTTAAAACAAGGACATTTAGCATTAACTTTAAAAACAACTGATTAAATTGTTTTAATAGTTATCCTTGATTTTTTTGAATGACAGTCAGTCACTGAAAAGCTGTATAAAAACCAGACCTGATTTTCATAGAGTTCCTTCAAGCTTACATAACGGGAATTTCCCAACCCCTGTATGTTGGAGAAGAAGTTTACAGTAAAATAAGTGAAATTAAAAAATGGTACAAACATGGTAATTCTCTCTCTCTCTCTCTCTTTATGTATATATATATATATTTTTTTTTTTTTTTTTTTTTTCTCTCTTTTTTTTTTTTTCCCCACGGGGTCCCTTTTTTAAAAATCATGTAACTAAAAAAATTCGGCCATACCATTTTTTGGGCAGGGAGCTATAAGCTCTGTCCCCTTATAAATTGATTTCTCCTCTGTTTTTAATCTCCTTCTCCATATCTTGTATCTTTCTAATAATTCTAGATGCACAGAGGGTTTTTAAGGGCTCTGGGGAAAATGAGGTGGCATTTAAAATGGAAAATTGCACTTATATATAATTGCTCACTAGAGGCAACACTGTCTTGTTAATCCCCTCCTCTCTGGGGGTTGCTCTGGGCTCCACAGTATCTCGTGGAGACTCTGACTTTGTATTTTTTCTGTCAGTCTGTCCATCGCTCGGGGCCCTCTGGACCTTGGAAATCCCCAAACAGGGCCACGTAACCCCCTTCCCCAGTAATCTCCTTTAAAAGGCTTGACAGATGAAAATACACAAAATGAGCATGCAGCCATGCCCAAGCACTCGATAAGCCTTTAAACCCCAGCCTTTCCCGAGTTAAGTTTCATTCAGGGGCCCAAAGCAGTATTTTTTGGGAAAATTTTTCTCCTTCCTCTGCTGCTCACTTTTTTGAACTTTGTTGTCGTCTCTTGCAGGACTATTTTTTTTCAGCTTGATTATGTGGAAGGACTGAAAAACCCCTAACCCCCAAAAGTAAACAAGTGTTTGTTTCCTCCAAACCATCCCATAGCAGTTGTTGCTGTCTGTTAATTCACTGTGAAATAACAAGTGATTTACAAGTGTGGTATCTCACTTTTCCCAAAACTGGTATTTGATATTAGCTTCTAATTTTTTTCAAAGTAAAAACAGGTCCCGTTTTTAAATTCTGGGGGCCGAAGCCTGTGACAATTTTTTGGCTTTTCCAAAGAAAAAAAATCCTTGATGACAGTTTTTTGGGTTTCCCTTTGGGTTTTTAAAGCGGGTTAAAGGTTTAAAAAAAAAGACTGGACACGGGAAAGTAAACAGTTAGTAGTTCACTAAATCACGTTTTATCTCTTTTCTTTCTTTCACAAGAACAAAATGTTCCTTTGGGGCTTTACGGGGAAAATGGGTAGGTTTGCATGATGCAGCTGTTTCTTGATTAAAAACGGTTTATCTGGCCCAAAAGTATAGAGTTCCTCAAAATACGGTTTTTGAGCCCGGGGTTTAAAGTCTTCCCCAGCTCACTGTGATGAAAAAGCTGCTAACAACCTGTCCCCGGTAAATGACTCAGCCAAAAAACCCCCGGTATCATTTTGCCAATTCCCAAACAAACCCGATAAAAACGTGTCTTTCCCAGGGGCGTTAGAGGGGTCGGGGAGGTGTGCTTTTGAGTTTTTGGGGGGGCCCAGGCTGGCTGTTTCCCTTTTCCAGTCTTTTGGGGAGGGACTGACCCGTCCTGGCTTCAGCTCTGTATTTAACACACAGACATGAGTTAACATCCCAAACTCCTCCCTCCTCTTGGAAAACAAGCATTAAATGGTTTTCCCCGAATGTTGAACTGTTCCTTTGGTCGTCTGAGAAAAATTTAATTTCTCTGGTTGCACCCCTCCAATATGATATTGGTTTCAGCAGTATGGACCCAAAATCAGTTACCTTCACTTGTTTTTGGGGTTTCTTGCTTCCTTTGAGCAACCCCTGAGTTTTAAAACGTTTTCTGTGCATCCGTAAAAAAACAAAAGGGTGATTCAAAACTCAGATAAAAACATGGGTCTCCCCCAGTCTCTGCTCTGTTTATGTGGGGAAGGATTTGGGTGAATGCAAGTTGGTCTTTTCCCGCTTAAAACTTTGCTGTTTGTCCTCTTTAGTGTTCTCCTTCTTTAAAAATAGTAAATACAAGGGTGATCATTTCTTTTCTGAAAAACGTGAACAGTAGATGGGAATTTGAAAAGAAAATAAAAAATAGTAGGATGAATAGATGGGTGTGGTGGGATGGGGTGATATTTTTTGGCCCCTTTTTTACTGTAAAGGGCTGTCTGGGTTTTTGTTAAATCCCCATGGGAAAATATTTTCCCATCTTTCTGAAATTCCAAAAAACAGCAACACCCCCAGTCTCCTGATCAGTGCCAGGCCCTTGGGTCTCCCCTTTTTGCTTTTTCCCCTGTGTTCCCGAGGTACAATTTCATGATGGTGTTGTGGGTAACCCTCATTGTTCCCCGATAGGGAAAATTTTTACCACTTTGAGTTGAAGGGGTTTTTGTTCATAAAATCTGTAATTAGTTATTTTCCCCAAATTACAGGCCCCAAGACAATATACAGCTTTTTCCCACAGACTGGGAATTTTAAAAAAGGAAAAAATGGTTCAGTGGCGGTTCTCCCCTTTTAAAGGGAAAAGTCCCCGTTAAAATGCCCTTTTTCTGACACCCCCTCATCATCCCTGCAGGTGAAAAAAGCAGTGAAAAAAAAGTGTTCTTGTTTGTTTTTCCCGTGTTCTTTTGGGCAGATTGTCAGTCTGGTCTGTTATGTGTTTCGGCCCTCGGGCCCCTTTTCTCATTTAAAGTGCCTCATCCAGTTGTGCGTTTGGGGTTTTAAACTCCAGTTGGGTTCGTGTTTTGAGATGCTGAGAATTCCTTTTCCCCTCTGGAAAGCATCGGGCCTGTTCTTGATGATGGGGACTTTTATTGCACAGGTTGATAACAAAAACCAAGCTGTGGGTCCCCACCTTTTTTAAATCCTCAACCTTAACATAAACCATATTCCTACACTAAACTACTTTTTCCATGTGATCCCAAGGGAAAACAAAAAGGGCTCCCAAACAAAAGCCCAAAAAGAGGGAAAAGTTTGATTCTGAATGAATTCACAAAGTCCCAGTTACAAAGGGATTGGGATTATTATCAATGAAGTTTCACTGTTTTCACCTCCGTACAAAAATAAGCAGTTCTAAAATTTTTCATACCAGCTCATTCCCGAACCCCCCTGTTTTTGAGACCTCGGTTTTTTTAGAATATCTTTCCTCTGGCAGTTGGAGAGAAACAGCTGTCTCTTTGGACCTTCACAGGGAAATTTTTCTTTTCATCTCAGTCTCAATGCCGGGAAATAGAATTGATTGAAATTATTGCATTTGATCCACAAATGGCATAAATTTGTCCAATCTGATAAATGGTTTTCCCAAAACTTTTTTTTCCCTTTTTTTTTAAGTGTTTTTTTAAATATCGGGAAAAACAATGATATGTGAAGGAAACACATTATCCTGAATTTATGCTCTGTGGACATTTTGAATTTATGGGAAAAGGAACCAAAGTACAGTGAATAGTGTTTTTAAAAACCAAACGATGGGGCTTTTGTCCAAAAAAAAACTGATAACGGTGAATTCAAACTGCCATGATGTTTTTCTCTGGACATGGTTGAAAAAAGACCTTTGATTTTCAATTTGATAGAAAAAAATTTCAATGTCTGACAATTTTTAAGATTGTTCTTAACCCATCACATTAGTTTGGGAGCGATGGAGGGAAAAAAGACCCAAAGAAAAAACTCAGCGGGGCCCGGGATCACCCCAAGCCAAATGTACAGTCACTCTGATTAAAAGACAATTTCCAATTTATTGCATATATTTTTATTTCATTTCCCTTTTAAAAGTAAAATTTACCTGTAATTTTTTTAGCATGCACTGATGTGACTGGTGTTTCTCTGAATGGAGAAGTTAAGGCCATACATTTACATATCAGTTCTGATAATCAATAATTAAACATCTGGATAAACCCTTTTTGACTATTCTTATTTGTGTTGTTTTTATTTAAAATTTATGGGTCCAGAGCTCCATGTTCACAAATTACATAATTTTCCCACACTAAGATAAAAAAAGCTCATATCATATTTACCATACCATGTCCCAAGTCTCCGTGATGCAAGGACAGTGTGAAAATACAAACATCCCGGGCGGCCCGCCATGGGAAAAAACAGGGCCGGGGCAAAGTAAAACTTTAACTCTGCACAGCTTCAGTTTTGTCTCTTGTTTAACTCTGTTGCGTATTGATCATCGTCGTTGTCCTTTTGGGGACACCTACAGCCATTTCTCCACCACAGTTTTTCCCATAAGAATACAGTTGATAAAAAGTAAGACATAACAAGCTGGGTTTTTAACCAATCTTACAACATCATCTACATGATGATGTTGTCTCTTTTTCACGTTACCCCAATGTAATCTGGGCCGCTTTTTTGTGTTAACAGGGGATTCTGGACCTGAACGGGGGCAGTGAAGAAAGGGGGACAGGGGTCCTCCATGAGGGGGGTTTCATGGGCTCCCCGGGGGCTCCTTCATCTCCCATGAGGTGTGTTGACGGTGAAAAGTGTGTGTTTTTTTTTTTCCCACTTGGCGCTGACTCCAAAATGTGAGTATGTTTTTTAAATGACAAAACCAAATTTGTTAAAATATGTCTTAAAATGTTTTCTTAGAAGTGGGATGAGTGCAGTCCCGTTTTTATTTTTAATGTTGTGTTACACTGGTTTTAATTTGACCCTTTGTTTTTTTTAATTTGTCTTTTTTTAAAAAAACCCGGTTTCCCTTTAAAAACCATGTTTTTAAAAGGGTTGGAAAAATGGGGAAACTCCCGAAGGGGGGGCATTTTTTAGATTTTAATTATGAATCATTGTGTCAGTTGGGGAAATTTGGGTAATGGCTGGGAAAATTAATTAATTTGGGGCTAAAAAGGAATGGTTTAAAACAAATTGGGCCCCTCATATAAAACCCCCCTCTTTTAACAAGTAAAGGGAATCAATTGACATGCAGGCCAAACGGAAATGGACTGTTAAACAAGGGGGTTCATATAAGTAACAGGCAGTCAGCAGTATCCCGGGTCCGTGACAGCCATTAGAGGTTTACAAAGGCAGCAATAGCAGTTTTCTTTCTTTTTAATTCTGCCTCCAAAAACACTGAAGGGAAACCTGCTGGCCCTTTTTTAAAATTAAACCCCCACAAGGGGGCTTTTACAACATTTTTTCCTTTTGTGATTGATTTTGTTGAACTTTATTCCCCCAATTTCCTTAATATTCGGCTTACAGGATGAGTTTCCCGACGGGGAGAAACTAGATGGAAAATAATAAAGAAGTGAAAAGTAAAAAGGGTGGAGCAGGTTGGGAAAACCAAATTACAGTGTTAACCAAAATATTTTAATTTATAGAACAAAAAAATAACAAAAAGACACACATTATGGATGTCCCGATCAGGTTTTTTTTGGAACAAATTCCATTCACAGTCCTTTAATACTGGATATCTCCAATCAAATCTGATCCAAAAATTGATTTAAATCTGATTAAAAATGTTTTTTGAAACATTAAAATATTTGCTAGCTACTAAATGTAACAGCTTATTTTTTCCCGCTATTGGTTTGATATGAATCCAAATGACCTGAGGGGAAAGAGACATGAAATGACCCACTAAAAAGACCTGTCACTGTTGTGACACTCAGGGCCCCCCCTCATAAATGATCTATGGCTGGGGCACAGACTCGGCTCCGAAGTGCTTTAAAACACAACACACAGATTTTTTTTATTCCTGTCAATTTGTCACAGGTTAAAATTAATTAGTGACAATTGATTGACAAGCCGCTGGTGACATTAACCATTTTAGCCAGTGAAGGGGGACAAAATATTCAGATGAGCTTGTCATTTGTATGCACCGGAAACTGCTATCTGAATAGTTTTTCCCCTTGCTAAAAAAAAGGAGGGAGAGATGGTCTGTTAGCATCTGGAGTTCAACCCAAAACTCCCGGTTTGCCCAAACCCCCGAGTCTGTACTCAGTCCTCCCAAAAAAATGTTTTACATTCACAATCTTATTCATTCCTGTGCAGTGGGGAAAACTGCCCCGTAAAACCTTTATGTCACACAGGAGAGCAGGCTGCCAAAGTAGCAGGCTGAGGTGGACAAAACACAGTACAATAAGGAAAGGATGGGTCTGGTTTTGGTTTGGGGCAACACTGACCCATTAAAATAAAAGGGCTGGATCGTCTGGATCCAATAATTTTGGGACATCAGGACAAAATCACATATAAAATATTTATTTATTATTTTGACAAATATTTGTATTTAAAAATTTTTCCCCAAAAAGCTCAATTTATTAGTTTTTATTGGGTTTTTCTTATGAAAAGGGAGCACAGTGAATCTGTTTTCCCCCTCAGTACAGACCAGGCAACCCGTTCCCCTTTAAGACTCACAGTGTTGCAGAGACTGGCCCTCACAGGTTAACCCCCTCAAATAGTTGTTCTGATCAAACACACAACCCTCAGCAATGGGTTTTCTTAAAAAGTCTTGAAATTTAATTCAGATTTTTGTTTTTCTCAGAACTTTAAATCTTTTTTAAAAAGTTGTTGACCCCGGGGTAGTTGAAAAGGCCCCTTGTTTGCAAAGGTTGCTTTTATCCCTTCAGGCAAAGTAAAAATCAGCGTTCCAAAAATTTTGGGTTACTCATTTAAATACATCTCAGTAATTTGAATGGCAGTTTGAGTGCAGGGCTGTTTTTTATCTGAATTCCCACTTATTGAGCATTCAGCCGACACAGAGCAACATATTATTTTCTTGGAGTCATGGAGGGTTAAGTCCCAAAATTTTTCTCTTTTTGGGTCTGTTTTTTTTCACTACCCCTTTTCCCGGGAAGGGGAAAAAAAGGCTAAAACTTTTTTTTTCCCCAACTAGTTGCTAACAGTATCTTCTGTTGGTGCAGATTGTGTAAATTCCCGGTTTTGTGAAGGACCAACTTTTTTTCTTGGGCTTTGAACGTGGACAGCTTTGCCCCACTGTGCTCATAAAACTTTAGGCCCTTTTATATATGACTCATATTTTTTAAATTTCAATGGGAAAATGAACCCTTTAAACCCGTTTCACCCAAAGAACCTCAAACCATATACCTTTCTATCATGACATAATTCTTAAATATTTTGTCTCCTCAGAGGTTTTTTGGTTTTAAAAAGAAAAGTTTCCCTAAAACAGACTTTAAAACTATATTCTAATAATTGTTTTCCTCTTTTGGACATCCCATCTCCCCCCATTGATTCAGGAACCCTTTAAAATTTCTCATACAATTTTTCTCTCCTTATGCTCTCGTCCAAAAATACGGGTTTTTTTCCCCCCAGCCCTCCGTACTCAATCACAAACTACATCAAAGCAGCTTTGACTGTGAAAGGGGTTTAAACTCATGTTTGGGTTTAAAAAAACAACATACCTTTTCCCAATTTTTTTTTAAAACTGTGGGCGGGGTTAGTTCCCCGAGTGTGTGAATCATCCCAAAGGGGCTGCCGTTGCCTTGTTTGGTCTGGATCTGTCCGGGGCCCTTTCAAATCGCATAAAAGGGACTGTGTAATGTTTTAAGACTTTGTTGGACTGGCATGTTCCTCTGTTCTCTTGCTATTCCAGGCCCAGCATAACAAAAATCATGCTGCTGGGACATCTGAAAAGACTGCAAACAAACAGTGAAACACAACCACTTCCCCTTTAAAGTAACCTCCATAAACATTGGCTGGGAAGGGAAAACAGCATGATCATCAGGCTAACATTTTAGGGGAAACCATTATTAGATCCCGGCAGGGATTTAAAGTTCAACCCCAGATGAACCTTTTCACCCGAAAAAAAACCCCCGGGTGGCTGTTAAATCTGACCTCAAGGAAACTCAGCTGGTTCTTCTGCCTCCCGTGGTCAAAAACTGTAAACTGTTTTCTTTGAGGTTCATTCTTCGCTGAGCAGGGATACTTTTAAGGGGCCCCTTTTCTTATGGTAAAAAGACCCTGCCATGGGCAAAACATTGCAAAGTGCTGTGGGCCTCACTGTGCTGATCCAAAAAAATTTTTTTATCCCGGGCCAGTGTATTATCCGGGGTTCATCTTATCCACTATGCAAACCTTACACTCACCAAACACTTTTGGAAACCCCCCCCTAATGCTGGGTAGTTTCCTTTGCTCTCATTGATTCCACATGATGCGGAAAAATTCCTCTGACTTCTGCTCCATGTTCACATGATTCATCCATCATTCAACTGCCAGTTTCCCGTTTTTTCCCCCATCCCAAAAGGGGTTTCTGGATTCGGTCTGGAAACCCGGGTGGCTTCATTACCACTGGCGTTAATTTTGCTGTTGTCTTTGTTTTGTATTTTGTGCAGGTGTGGAATGCTCCCCCGGATCCATCTCCCAACCGTCTTTTCTAACATGAGGAAGAGATACAGGTACAAGGCTTTCCCCCCTTTTGTCTCCCATTTTATCCTCCTGCTTTTCCTTCCCTAATATCCAGGTTAAAAAACCAGACTACAGAGGGAAGGGTGATAACCATTTCTATCCTTTAAAGTCATATTATTATTTGCTAGATTGATGCAACTATTTTAAATGGGAAAATTTATATAAATTCCCCAACCAAAACCCACAGTAGCCCGTGGCAATCACCCAAAAAAAACCCCAATATTATTTAAAAAAAGTTCATTTCTTTTACCCTTAGCATTTCTAGGTCCCAAAAGGGGCAAGTCCCAAAAACTGAAGACTATCCCTTAATATGAAGGCTTCAGCAACACAAAGGGTTTAAAAACACAGAGGGGAAAAATAATAATTGGACTGTTATGTACAAAAACCCAAAGAAATCAGTTTTAAAAAACCACAACACTCTGTGGGGTCCCGTCTGAGTTTTTAAAAATGATGGAAAAAAAAAAACCTTTGCTAAACCACTCAATCATCAGACCATTTTAAACTTTCAATATTTTGGGTTTTTTATCCCGGGGCCCGCTGCTCTCAGCGGGGGTAAAAATTATCCTCAAGGTTTCTTTCGGGATGTGAGCAAATAAAAAATCAAATGAGAGTCTTCTTTTAAAATGCTCTTCTGCTGCTTTTGGTCTGTAAAAAAATGGCCAAAAAAAACTTGATATTCTTATTTTTTGAACTTTTGTTGTTTTTTTTCCCGCAGAGCCAAAACTCCCTCCACATACCAGATGTCAAATATCATTAATGCCTTACAGCTCTTTCCAGAAAAGTCCTTCTATATTTAAATAGAAGGGGTTTTTGGTTAATGAAATTTCAGTGTGAGGGGTTTTTTTTTTTGGTGCTTTTTTTTTTAAATTGCAAAAAGGGGGCCCCTTAGCCCATTATAACCTGTTTCTTTCTCATTTTTTTATCATGGACACCTCTTTTTATTTATCCCCCCCTTCCCGTCATTTTGTATTCAACCTGAGTTTTAAAAAAAAATCATGCCAAATAGCCAAATCAATTCTAACAGTTTTTTTTAACTCCCCTCCCGTAATTTCCCAATTTTCCCTGATACAGATAAAACAGATATTACCTTTCTGACATTTTAAAATGTCAGGTAACAGGAAAAAATTAAAAGACAAAAAAATTTTATGGCCCAGGCTGCACACACAGCGGGTTTCTCTGCTGGTGACAAAAATTTACACCTCCCGTTCAAAATTTCCCTGCTTCTTTCTGTGGGGACCTTTCCTTTTGTTTTTAAAGCAAAATTTACAACCAAATTTTCTCTTTTACAGATGTCAAACGGCTAAGCGAGTAAAAAAGTGATTTCCCCCCAAACCCAAAAATGAACCAGAAGTCACTCTGGGGGTGCTGCACTGTGGTGATAAAGTCCCTTTTCTGAATTTTAAATCCAGGGTTATTGAAAAAGCTCTGGGTGTGCAGCTACATATTTCATTTTTAAAAGAACCTTCACAATAGAAAATTCAGCCACACAGTCCCACATTCCCTTTACTGGCCTGGCGTGGTCATTGTTTGGAATATTTCCCTTCACCCCGTAAAACTGAAAAAAAAAAGTCAGCCTTTTCCCGATTTACACACTCTTGAGCCCCTTTTTGGGAAAATTTTGCTTTGGAAAAACAGTATTTTTGTCTGGACCCCGAGGCGGGGAAAATGAGAAAAAATGATACATTTACAAAAAGACCTTAACTTTACTTACTTTGGATGAACTCTAGATGTTTAGAAAGGGTGTGTATTGTTACCTAACATGTTTCTGTGTGTGTCTGTGTTTGATGGTTGGGGAATGGGCTTGGACCCTCCCAAAAAGGGAAACTCAGTATTCTGGTGCATTGCACTGGCTACATCAAAGCCTGGCCCCCTGCAGGTTTGTACACATTCTCAACTCAGTGCTTTTTTTCTCTTCCCCGTTAACCCCCCTTCACCTCACTGCATGAGTCTCTCTCCCGGGTAACTTTGGGCCCGGTCACAAAAGCAGGTGTGCACAGCTCTGGATCAGGACCAGGTTCCCAAACCCCAGATCCCAAAAACAACCGTGGGTTCGGGTATCCCCTCTAGGGGTGCATGGGGGGAGGGGGCATGTTTCAAGTGGATTTGGGGAAACAGCTGTGGTCAGCCTGTACCCAGGCCCAAACCCTTTTCTGACCTGCAAAGGAAATCAAACCCAAACTTAGCCCACATGCAGCTACTTCTCTTGCTGTGATGGGGTTGAATTAACCCCAATTTCATTGGGAAATTGCTTTACCACTTTCCCCAAATTCAAGCCAAATCCTTTTGAAGCCTTCTTGAAGACCCCTGTTCAAACCTGCTGATATTCTGTATTTTTCTTGTTAACAAATCCCAAAGAAAAATTCACCCCTAACAAGTGATCCCTAAACAAATATTGTGTGGCTTTGGTACGACCTACCCCTTTCTTTCATCAACTATTTGTGGCTCTTTTGGTGCCACCTATGAAAATTTCCTTGGCAGACTGTCTTCCCCTTTTCATTCATTTCCCCCCTTCCAAAAAACTGAGAGATGGACTCACATTGTTGGCCTTTTGGGCCCTTTTTCCCGGGATTAAAAGGGTTATTGACCATAAAAAAAAAAAAAGAATAAAAACAATATATATTTTTTTTTTTTTTGGAGATTGTTTGAATTTTTTTGAAAGGGGGTAAGTATTAAACTAATTTGAAAATCCCCAAACCCCATACCTTTTTATGCAATGGATCCCGAGGGACAAACGTTCTGAAAACCCACAAAAGCCTCAGATCACCCCTCTGACATCAAAACACACACAGGAAAAACACAATTTTATGTTTTTAGAGACCAGGATTGGAATGCACCCCTGGTTTGAAAGGGGTTTAGATATTTTATGTGGTTGGGGGCGCATGGTCCAACATCAAAACCACAACAAATCCCCTGTCCAGAGCTTTGAGGTCATTTGGAAATTTTTCCCTGCATAAAAAAAACACACACACACACACCATATGTGTTTGGAAATCATGACACATCTTCACTTCCCTGCCCAAAAAAGCTCCTCTGGAATATTTTGGACCCCAATGCTGGTAAAATGATCATCGGGGGAGAAAACCCCATGCACTTATAAATCACAGATGGTCAACAAAACACACTAGACACAGATACGTTTCACCAATACAATGGCTGCCGCCCAACTGTGTTAGGGGAAAGGAATGCAACCACAAGTGAAGGAAAAGAGTCATGGCTTTTTTTATCCTGGGGCGAGCTGATGGAGGGTCTTTCTTTCAACTTTGTGGTAAACTGCCGTTGTTGACTGGTAAAAATTTCATCAAAAACCAAAATTTAGTGATTACTCATATTAAACAGCACCCAGGTCAAATCTGGGGAAAATTTCAAACTTTTTTGTCTATTTATAGATTCTTTCCTTTTGGGCCCTTTTTTGTTCCTTGGTATCTCTGAGATTATCCAGACAGGGTTTTTGGAAAACATGTTTTCCAAAAAATCATAGTAAAATTTTATAATCTGGGTTTAAAAAAAAAATCGACCCGAATTTTAGATTTCCCCAAGACATTAAGATACAATAATATCTGAACTTTAAGGGGCCCCAAATACTTTTCTAACAAAGGGTTTAAAAGTGCATTTGCTTCTTCATTTTTGTCAGCATTTTTTCTTCAGAAAAGTTTTTGCAGTAGTGAAAAATGAAAAAGAATGAAAACGGGAGAAGGTGGAAGTCCTGACTTTTTTGTCCCTGGTATGATTTAAACTCCAGGGCCACCTCAGTTCTTTAGCTAATCTAAACACCAAAGTAAACTACATTTAAAAAACATGTAATTCATTTCCCTTTCCCTTTTAAAACATTTTGAAAAACTTGTTCTTTTTCATCTGTTCCCCCGCTAGTTAATATAAATTTAGGGTATAAAGAACAAAAAAAAGACCGCTCATAAAAACCCTTGCGCCCCGTGATGTTGCTAGAGGTAAAAAATCCCCTAATGCTGCCCTACCTGATTTTCAGAATCCTTTTTTTCCCTTTTTTTTTTGACTGAATAAAACAGTCCTTTTTAATTTGATTTAATGTAAGGATGAAATACCCCCACAGCTTCACCCCCCCTGCCCTTTTCTAGACTCTGCCACGAGACTTACACAGCTTCCCCTACATTTCATTTTTACATGACTTTATATTTGATTTACAGTGCCTCCACTGTTTTTTTTAGTGTTATTTATGGGAGAGTTGCTATCAAAAATTTAATTGATTTGTCTGTTTTTACCTTCTCTTTTTCTGAATTAGGTGTATTAGGAAGGGGGAAAAATTAATATTTTTTTAAGAAACCCGCAAAGGCTTTGTGGCTGGGAAAATTTTTCACGTGGATTAAAATAGGGGTTTTATGGGGCAGGGGGAACCCGAGAGTTTGTGGGTTCAGGGAAAAAGAAAGGTTTCACTTTTGGAAATCAAAATGTTCCCCCGGGTTTCTTGCCCTTTTTTGGTTATGGGTATCCCGGCCCGAGGGAGGAAGGTTGGGGCCAGGGCCCCGAGACCGGGTTGCAGGGTGGGTGGGACGTTTAAGGGGGGCTGGGTGACCCCGGAATTTGGGTTGGTGGGATGTGTGGGTTCAGGGGGTTTTAAAAAAAGAAAAGAAAATTTAATTTTCAGAGGGAAAATTTTTAAATGCTCTTTTTCAAAAATTTTTTTTTTTTAAAAAAGGCCCGATTAAGACAGGGGGTCCCCAACCCGGGCTTTTTTTTTGGTGGATTCCCCCCCTTAAAAAAATTAAAAAAAAGGGAAAAAAAGAAAACTCCCCACAAAAAAAAAATAAAACCCTTTCGATTTTTTGGGGTTTGGGGGTTTTTTGGGTTTTTAAAACAAAATGAAACCATAAAAAGGGGGATTTCGTTTTGGGAAAACCTTTAAAAACAAACCCCTTTTAACAGTGGGGCTTTACTTAATTTTTAAACCCAAAAATTGGGAGCAATAACGCCCGGAAAGTTTTACAGGGAAAGGTAAAAAGTAAGTCAAATTGTTTTTAACCCCGGAACTTTTTAAAAGGCTTTTGGGGGTGGAAAAAAAGGGGGAAATTTAAGAAAGTGGGACTTCCCCGAATTTCCCTCGGGCCGGAATGGGAAAAAAGCTAAAAGAAAAATTTTAATTTTTGGAAATTGAGCCTTTTTTAACTTTTGTACAGGTACATTTTCCAAAAAGGAAACCCCTTTTTTTGGGAGGAAAAAGGTTTTGGAAGGGCCAAAGGTGTTTAAGCAAAGACATTGGGATGGGATTAAAAAGGTAGGACCCCCTTTTTTGGGTGGGAAAATGCATTACAGCAACGGGGTCCCTCACAGGGCCCATGGAGGGCCGGGCTGAAATTGGGAAAGGGTTTTTCAAAAACGGAAAAGGCACGGACATTTTTTAGGTGGTGTGAAAAACCAAGAAAATTTCCTGGGAAAAAAATGAAATAAAGGCAGGTTTCCAAGGGGGAGAAGTTTTTTAAAGAAAGAAAACATTTAAAAAGGGGAGGAAAAAGAACAGGTTTGTTTGCCCTTAAGATAAAAGTTTGGAGAAAAAAATGTGTAACAAAAATTTTTTCTTTAAAAACCAAAGTTTTTTGGGGGCGGGGGAAACGGGTGAGTTTTAAAGGAAATTTAGGGGAATGGGAAAAAAATTTGGGGAAAATTTTTTTTAAAAAATTTTTTTTTCCCCCCCGGAAAGGGCCCCCCTTTTTTTTGCCCAAATTTTTTTTAAAAATTTTTTTCCCCCCCCAAAAATTTTAAAAAAAAATTTAAAAAAAAAAAAAATTTTTTTAAAAAGGGGTTTTTATAACCCTCTTCTGTCCTTGTTCTGCACCACAACCATGGGCTTTGGGTTTTTCAAAAACCCAAACCCGGTACCTTTGGTTATTATATTTTTATACCTGATTTTTTTTTTAAATCTCTGGTTCAATTTGGTCCGAAACCCCAACGACTTATAAATTTTCCCCCCCCAATTGGGGGAAAGGGGGACCAAAAGAAAAGTGCTGTGGTCTGCAAACCCAGAGGAACCATCCATAAGATTTTATAATTGTTCCTTTGGGCTAATTTTCCCCGTCTTGTTGGACAGGGGACAATAATCTCCCCCTGATGAAACAGGGTGCATGGAAAATGCCGTTAAAATTCTGATTCCAGTTGCCATCATATTATCCCATTTGATTCACAACCACAGTTTATTTTTGCAAGTAAAAAGATAGAAGTTCAATGGGTAGTGTAAACCTTTTAATGTTTTTCCCAGTCGAAATGATCAGCAACTCTGTCTCTGACAGAAATTTTCATCTGTATTTTATCTTTTTTATTCCTTAAGGACTGCCGTTGGCAAGTTTGATGGGGGGCGGGAATGAGCCCTAACACTCCACCCCCATCTCCCCAAAATCTTTGTTTCTGGAAAATTAAATTTCCCAGGCTGTTTCTGACCCTTGGCTGTGTTCAGCTTGCATGAGCCGACCAACCTCATGGACTAAATACAGCTAAAAGGGGTTTCTTCCCCAGGCTGCAGCACTAACGAGATTGGTCAAGCTCATCCAAAGTGCCAACCCAAAGAGTCAAGCATTCATCCCCTTGGGCAAGTAACGGTGAGAATAGATCATGTTCATTCGAAAAGCAATCTTTATTTTTGAACTTTTCCAGGAAAAAACCAGAGATCGAGGATGTGATCTTGGGCTCTGGAAATGATGGTCTATCCGTGTTTAATAGACCAAAACAATTAAACAGCTAATAAAAAAACAACCCCTAAAATTGTTGATAAAAAAAAACAGTGTGGGCGGGGAAGTCATTAACATCAGCCCACATTAATTTGCATTAATAAAATTTTGATCTTGCGTTTTGGAAAACTTACAGACTGGAAAGGTACCACATTGCTTGGCGGGCCTTTGCCTACTTTCTGGCACCATCACAAAGTCCCCTGTCATCGAACAGTACAGAGCCAAAAACTGGCTGATGGACTTAATAAGGTTTTAGCCCAAAAAGAGACATTTTCGAAATATGGGTCTTTAACCTTTTGGGCAGTGAAAAAAGCGGGGAAGTCACCAGCACATTGTGAGTGCTGTGTAAAGTTTCTTTTTAAAATAATGTTGGTGGAAAAAGTTTCAACATAAACATTTACTGGCCTTTTTTTAATGCATCATACGGCCAAATCAGTTTGAAAAGTGTGATTCAAAGTTTTGGGTTTCAATTTCACATTTTTTTGTAGTTCTGTTTTTAAAGGTTTTTTTTGTCTATTTTTTTGCTTGGGTTCTGCAAAAAAACTTTTCATTGTAAATCCCAATCACAAACATTTTTTGTCAAGTATTGGGGTTGGGGCGGGGGAAGCTGGAAGGGGAGAGAAACAAAAAAAAAAGAGAGAGCAAAAAAAAGAGGCCCCCCCATTTGGCTTTTAAAGCTGCCCCCAAAATGTTTTTTAAAAAATTTAAAGAAAACCCTTAGATGGGGGGAAATCGCCAAAAAAGGCGTGGGAGAAAGAGGGGTTCCTGAAAACATCCCAGATTCAAAATTCCCCTGACACCCGTACTGTCTTAAAGCAACATGTGGGGGGTGCTCCTGTGGCCCCAACAAAGTCACCCCTGAACACTGAATTAGTTTTAATTTCCTCAAAAAAATTACCATTGACAAATTTTTTGATGAATTGAGATACACAGACTTTTCCCTCATGAATGGGTTCATCTAATGACAGTGCCCCAAAAAGCTCCGGGAAAGGCATGTTGAACAGGCGGTTGCTTACCGGCACCAAAAAATTTTTTCTGTTGCCATATTTTGGAACAGGATGAAGTGACAAAAACTTGCGTTCAAAACATGCTGAATAAGACTAATGATTGAAAACTCAACAGTTTGAACTCTCTAAACCCCACATCATAAAAGGTATGACATTTGTTCCTCCCGCTGTAATAAACTTTAAAAAAGTTCTCATTTTAAATTCCCGGGGTTTAAAGGGGAAAACCCAAAGTTTTACTTCAAGTTGGGTTTATTTTCAAAAAGTTTTGAACCCTTGCTGTAGAAAAAATATATATATATATATATATAAAAACACACACACACACACACACAGTACTGGTCAGATTAAAGAGCAGGTCAGCAGTAAAAAAAACCCCCTTATCCTTTCCCGGCTGACCGGGTTTCCCCCCTCACCGGGCCCGCTCCCCTGCTCCCCCATCCCCTGTCCCCGGCAACTCCTGCCCATCTGGGACACAGCAACAGTGAAAACAAAGTGACATGGTTCAACGTTCAACAGGGATCTTGCGTGCTTCATCGCAAATATTGAAAAGATGTAAAAAATTTTTAAAATTTGAGGGTTTTTAAACCCACAACACCCCTTTTAGTTGTTTATTTGGTTTCCCCAAAACTGTTTTTCCCCCTTTGAACTTCAAATTCAAGGGGTGAAAATTTCTTGAAATTTTCTAAACAAGTTCTTATTTCGAATTTCTCACGGGACACCGCCTTGCCGAGACTCAAACCGAAACCCGACCTCTGTCGTGGACGATTTGCTGGTTTTTTGAATGATGATTTTGGTTGAAAGGGGCGATAGTTTTCATTTTCTTCTTCTTTCTTTACCAGCGTTTTAAAAACCCTGCGAGGCATTTTTTCTTAGCAAAAAAATTTAAGGTTATTAAATTTTTTAACTAATTTCGATCAAACACAATCCTTTCCGACAGTTGAAACTATTCCCTGTCAAAAGGACTGCAAAACAATGCATATTTAAAAAATTACAAAAACACTTTTTTAAATGTTTCTGAGTAAAGAAATCTTTGCCAATCATTTTTCACCAAACCTAAAGTTGGGTTTGGGGGTTAACTTTATGGGGTTAACGAAAAGAGTTCTAATTATTTTGATGCTTTCTGGTTTTTTTCAGATATTTTGGGAAATACAATTAAAAAATGAATAACAAGATAAAATTTGTATAATATCAAAAAACCCGGCCCCTCAAAAGATGGACTTCAGTCCGGGGAAAAACCCCTGTGGTTCAAGAGTCTTATTTTGCCCTGTTCCCCAGGAGGACTGAGATCTGAGAAATCAATCCCCACACATGCCAGAACCTGATGGTGGGTTACCTGTTACCCTATTCTATCGATGTTTCAAGTGCACAAATTTTTTTCCCTTTTCCTTTTTGAAGCTTTGATTCAGTAATGATGGTATAAACCTTACTTTCCATTAAATAAAACCACTTCTTTTGTCATTATGGCTGAAGTTCATGAAAATTTAGCCTCTCCCCCTTTCCCCTTTTTCTCCTCCTTGCATTGTTTTTTCCCCCTACCCCAAAAAACCCTTTTGCATTGCTGTTCTCCTTCTCTCCCTCATTCCCTCACTCCTCATTCAGCCAGATGCTGGATAGGGCCCAAAAAAACCCTCGGTATGCCCCCGTGCCCAAATAACATAGTTTTTTGATACATATCCCCCCTTTTTCTTAGCTTCCAGAAGTACCCACCCCAGCGTGGGGCCCCAAGAGGCACTGTTCCATCATTTATTCCTGGGAGGAGGTAAAACGGCTCTAAACCAGCATAGTCGATGAAAGGACTTCACCCTACGCTCCCCAATAGGGGGGGCTGAGGGAAATGGGGATAAAAAGGGAAAACCAAAAGTACAATTTAAATTCGCTCAGACCTGCATGTGCCTTGTTTTTTTCCCCTTCAAACTTCAATATTTTAAAGTTGGTTGGGTCCTCAATTAAGCGGCTGGGATGTCTCTTGCCTTCATCCCCACTCTTCTACCCTTTTTTCCTTCCTCTTTAATGCCCCTTGGGTCTTTCCCTAGACGCTTTTGGGGGGGTTGGGGGTTTTTTTTTTGCTTTTTTTTTTTTTTTCATTTGTTGTTCTGTACTCAAACTGGACAACACGGAGACCCTCACCACCTTTATCAGACTCTTCCTGACCCCCAGCTTTGGACTGATGTCCCCATTTTTGGGTTGAAAATTAAACATTGTTGAAAAGTTTTTCTTGCTTTACGTAACAAGTTGTCAACCTTCTCTCTCCCCCACTCACTGTGTGTGTTTTATGGGGAAAGACACACACAAAAGGCAGAAAAAATCAGACTCTGTATATATATAAATTTTAAAATAAAAATATATATATATAAAACCTGACATTGGGGCTCAGTCCACTGATCCCCTTTAAATGGTACAAGGTCTTGAAAACTCCTCATAAAAAAAAATGAAAAAGAAAAAGTTTGGTCACGGAAAAAACTATTAAAACGGTTTTTTTGGGATGAAAAAATGCTCACCCATTTTTTCTAAAGAAGGAAAAAAAACCCTGAATTAATACTCAGCTTATTTTGATGACTTTTGGAACAAACTGCTACACCCTCTAAATTTTATCAAACATATCTCCTACAGGAAGTAGTTTTTCTATTTCTATCAGAGTGGAGAGAAAAAACGAAAGGGAAGACAGAGCTGGCTGGTGGCTTATCCACAAGGGTTTTCCCCAAAAAAAGGGGGAACAGAACCCGGCGGGCTTCATGATGAAAACTTAAAACCCATGGAACTGGACAGAAGGGGGAAAAAAAGCAAAATTTAAAAGAACTTTTTTTCCCTGTGAAGAACATCACAATGTGTTCACAGTAAATTGATTTTTCCAAAAGATTCATGACTCCTTGTATTTAAAAACTCCAAAGTTTATTTTTCCTTGCTTTTTTCATAAACACTTTCTCATGGTTTTGCATGCCAAAAAACCTTTCCCGTGTCACTTCCTCCCCGGGTGATGCTGAAGCGGTAACTGGGCCCGGGGGGCCAAGGTCTTGCACTGTCTATAACTAATAAGCTGACAATTGCTTTTTTTTACATGCATGGGGTGGAGTGTTTTAAAAAAACTGGATCCCCTGGTTTTTAAATTAGTCACAAAACATTATTCAGACAAAAGCTTAAAAAGCCCCGAGGTCAACTTAAATTTAAACCTGCTAGCCCGGGGGGTTTACCACTTTCTCCTTTTCAATCCTCTCTCCCTCAGACAAAATTATTTTATTTCTCTTCCCCCTGTCCTTTTTCTTTCTACCCTGCAGATTTTTTTAAACCCCCGGTCATCAAACGTTTTTCATTAAAAAAACAATTAATATTCCAAAGGGAAAAAACACACACACATTCATTTTTTTTCTTTTTTATTTTTTCTATTGTAGTAATTGTGCGCCCCACTAAAAGACAAAAATGCAAAAAAAAATTTGCAAATTATTGTTTTAGAATTTTTCTAATGTGATGCATATAAAGGGGAAAATCAGTAATGGAAAACAGTTTACATTCCCACACTTACATAAGATTGAAAACATTTTCCATTTTTTGCATTGTTGTAAGGAATCCTGGCTCCCAAATCCATGCATGGTTTAAATATAGGGGGCGTTCACCCCAAACACGGTTTATAACTGCAAAAAGGTTTTAAAAGGGTCAGTTACAAGGGGTCCCTATCGGTGTATGTCTGTACTCTTCTGAGCCAATAAAAATAAAAGATTTCAATAGAAATCATTTAGAAACAGTGTCTTTCTGTATTTTAAAAAATTTTTTATTAAACTTTGATGAGTGTACATTTTATCAAAATCCTTCTTAATTACATAAATCAAATCTCCCTTTTACCTTTGCCACAGAAAATAAAACGGAAATTGATAAGCGGGTCATTTTAATTAACTACTGAAAATATTATTGATTAATTTGTTATTTTCTTGATCATCTATTACTCTGTAAAAAAGTCAGAAAATAAAAAAACGACCCTCTTTTTCCCAAGGCAACCGTTTAAATGTCGGTTTGGTCATCAACTTGTCTAAAAATCAAGGATGTTCAGTTGTAAAAAAAAAAAGAAAAAATTTAAAATTGATAACTGGAATGTTTTGCACTTTTTTGATTACTACTTCAATAATTTGATTATCAGTATATTTGAATTCATTTTTTTGTTGAAACAAACGTTTAATGGAAAACTGGTGGATCTAAAGAAAGTTTATTTTAGGAAGCATGTGATCAGATAATAAACATGACAAAAAATCAATCGTTTTCTGGTGGCTCTCAGTTCTTATTCCCAGTTTTCTATACATTTGGCGTTTTTTGTTTTCCCGAACCAAAACCTTTATCCTCCCCAAACCCAAAACCTCATTAGATCATTTCCTTTTCTTCTCACTCTTTTACCAATTGGATCTGGATGCGGTCAGCTGGAATAATCCCCAATGACACAGCGTTCCCTGTGGGTATTTGGTCTGGGGGAACGCCCCACCCCGTTGCCCTTCAGGGGAAGTAGCTGATCACAGATCCCAAGGGTAACTTTTTCCCCCCTGGCTACAGCAGCCACAGCAGCCCGCTGGCCAATTCTAACTGGGTGTCATCCCGGATGAGGGCCCGGGGTCTCAGCCGGAGCCTCTTTAAAAGCGATAGGCTTTTTCCTTGGTCGGAAGGTTTGATTTTGATGTGCTTCCCAACATAAAGACTCTCCTAATGACTGAGGGGTTTATTTTTAAAAGAAAAGGGGAAAGGGATTCTGTTTTGTCTTCCCCCTGCCGCCTGTTATCTGACATTTTTTTCCTATCTGTTCTTTTTTCTAACAACCCCTCATCTCAACCTCTGTATGCACCCAAAATGCAAATAACCTTCTTTATTTATTTCTTTTCATTACTTTGAATGAAGAGACACAGAGGGGAGGAGAGTATGTTGACCTGTGTTCATGGGGGTCTCCAAACTCAAGACTCTGTCCTCTAAAAGGAATAATTTTTTGCCACTCTTTCCTTGGCTGATCCCTTTTTGTGTTTTTTTTTTTACCCCCGGGCTAATAACACTAGCTAATTCAACTAATAATCCTGGAAAAAAACCAGTAAGGCATGTTCCGCAGTGGGGGAGTACATTTTTGCAATTACTTTTAAATTTCTCAACTGAATTTTTTAATGTGCTGCCATTCTTTACACAATTATCAAACTCAGCAAACAATGGTGGGAGATTTTCAGCATAAAGATCATTTTCTGTAACACTGTCTGATCTGGAAGGGGGAAAAAACAAAATTGTTCAGGGAAAAATCCCCGTTAACTGAATCCCTGCTCTTCCAAAGCCTGTTCCAGAAATCCCCGGATCCCTCACAACTCATCAGAATTTTTAAACATTTAACAATTTAAATTTCTTTGTTTCCCCAAAAAAAAGGGGAATAGTCTTCACATATGATTTTTTATCGCACCCCCTTCTAATAAATGGAAACATTGAACCACTGGGAACTTTTCTTTTAAACAAACTTTATGACTGATTCGAATTTTTTTGCTTCCCTCGGGGAAATTGAAATACGCGTCATTTGGTGTCACCGGGTGATGCCGTATTAAAAAATTTTTGGGGGACCCAAAATGTTTGTTTTTTTCCCCGGTACGTAAATCAAAATGGGACTCAACACCCACTGGTAGATTATTAAATACGGTTTGGCATTTGGCTCTTCCTAAAGCGGTCATATCGGGGGCGAACTACCCACCCTTTAAAACCCCTTCTGTGAAAAAAGGAATAAACAGGCGATGCAAAAAATCAGATAAAAACGCTTCAGCTTTCTCTTTAATGAAAAAAATGTTAAATCCCCCATTAACCCAAAATATGAAGGGAATGCTGAGCAACGATATCAAAAAAACCCTTTTTGTATCACAAGTGGGGAAAGAAAAGGGGTCGCACCCGCGTATTGCCCCTTTACCCCAACGGAAAAAAATACGTTATCAAGGGGGATAAATACATTAAAGCAAACAATGTCGTTTTTACCGGCCTAACGGCGCAAACAGTGAAGAATAGCTGTGTTGTCCCGGGGGTTCCCGTGGGGAAGGGGGGTGGATTTGAGCCGGCTTCGGCGGCCTGCCTTCAGCCCTCTTCAGCACTCTAAAAAACCCCCTTCTTCTAAATTAATTGCCCCCCGTGTTCCCGATAGCATTAATAAAGGCTCGGCGTCTCCCAGCAGACTGGATCTAACCCGGACGGTTGACCAGCGGGAGTTGCCATTTTCCCCACGGGAAAATAAGGGGCAGCAGCGATGGAGATGACGCACAATCGCTAAAAGCCCCCGGAAAACCTCAAACTCCCAGGATTGGCAGGGGTGTCAACCCCCCATCCGTTAACGCAAAGGGGAAAAAAAAAATCTGGATTCAAAAACAGCGAAAATCTTTCCCGTCTGGGAATTTATATATGTATATAATGTGTTTAAGGAAAAAAAAAATTTTCCCAAAACCAGACTAAAATTGGGCGTTAGCCCCCAGATTTTGGGGGAAAAAAAAACAGTGCGATGGTAATTAATGCAAACATTTATGGCGTTTGGGGTAGATAATGTTTAAAGTGTGGTTGGCTTGTTCTGAAGTTTTTTGTTTAGGATATAACTTTTTAATCTTTACAACCCACTCCCTGTTTTTCCCGGCCCACAAAGGCTGTCAGTAAAGGAACAGGGAAAGTGGACTCACTCCTGCTCAGGGGCTCACAGTGACCCCCAGCACTCCACACCGGCTCACCTTCCAAGTTTCCCTGTTTATATATACCCCTTAATTTCTAAGATGTCAGCCAAAAATGAGATATAAACACCTTAAAATTTTAAATAAACAAAATTATTTTAACATACTAACACATTCTTTAATAGTTTAAAGGGGGATAATTTCAATGGCCTGATTTTTTGGAAACAGATCATTTACATTCTATACAAAAAAAAACACTCCATTACAAGTCAAAAACCCACCATAATAAATTTTGTAATAGTAGCTACAGACCGTGGTGTGTGGTGACTGATAGGAGAAAAAGAGCCTTCACCCCCCCACCCCTCCCCATCTCAATTGTGATTCACTTTTACTAAATTAAAAAAAAAAATATCCCATGACAACAGCAGTAGCACCTTTTAATTCAGGGCTGTCCTGTCTCTATTTTAATGTTCCCCCTTTCTGAAAGTCAATTTCAAACAAAAAATCTTTACGAAAATTTTAAAAAATGTTGCCAAAGCATCAAAAAACAATTTAGCCATGTAACATTGACAGAAAAAAAATTAAATTTACAGATACAATATACATAAATGATGAGGTCTGAAAGTCTGGAACTTTTCCTAAGTGGTCTGATACAAATAAATAAAATAAAAGCTTAGAAAAAAAAATGGGGGCATTCCCTTCCCCCCCCTATTGCACAGTAAGAAAAAAGGTTAAAAATTTTTTTTGTTTTCATGTCACTGGGTAAAAAATTAAAAAAAAGGGATTTCTCCTTTCTCTAAAACACTCATTTTTTCTCCCTTTCCTCTATCTTTTTTTCTTCCCGTGCCCAACTTTTAAAGTACCAGCAGGGGGTAACTAAAAACCCTTTTTGTAGAAAAAGGTCGAGTCAGCGTTAAATGACCAGATGGGGGTGAGGGTTAGGCTAATTTGATTTTTTAAAAACCTAAAACTTTAGGTTTGCTTTTCCCGAGGCATCTGTGATGTAAAGCTTTCCCAAAAACCCAAAAAATCTCAAAAGTTTTTGACCAAGTTGCATTTAAAAAAGCTGGAAATGGCCCAAAAGTCATCCCCGAGTTTAGATACATCATGGACCACTTTTTAAATGGAATGATTTGGTTCTTTTCTCTCCCCGGGTGGTCGCTAAATGACTTAAGGCACAATGCAGTGATCAATGAGGAAAAGGGAGCACCAGCGTGCTGTGGGCTCAAAGGAATGTGTGTTTTGGGGGAGTTGAGCATATTTCCAGGGGAAAATCATGCTCATCCTCAATCACGGGCACCTGAAGCTTCCAAAAGGCCTTGATAGCCCATCAAATTTGTGGATTAATAAACAGGGGCTCTGCATAACAACAAAAACATCATCCCAAAGGGGGCGTTGTCTGATGGGAGAAAATTTTTTTTGGGGCTTTGCTGCCTCGGCCCTGGGCAGCTTTGCCCATCTGGGGGAAAATGATTTCCCTTTTACCCAGGTCTCTCACAGGACAATGCCCGGGGTGGCTGTCTCCCCAGCAGGCTCACGGGAAATTGGGTGATCACGGGAAGCCCCAAAAAAATGCAAAAGCCCTTTAAACCCCCAAAAATTTGGGGGAATCTTCGGAAACCACCCAAAATCAGACTCCTAAAAACCTAAACGTTGTTTGTGTTTATTATAAGCACATTGTCTTGTCTGTCTGTAACAAAATGAAGACCAGATCATATTTTGTTATGAGTTAATGCGAAAACCAGGGTATTCCTTTGGGTTCACATATTTTTCTGCCACTGAATAATCTAGCATGTAATCAGCTTTGGAGGTGTGCCCAAAAGGCAAAGACCTTATCTAAATGGTTGGAAGTCCTCTTACCTATCCACAGGCAGCTAGCTGAACAACAGCTCACTGGATCATTGTCTACGACCTATCACTTACTAAAAAGCTGTGACCCTTTGATCAAAGTCAGAAAATAATCAAAATAAATGCATTACGTCCTATCAACTGAAAATAAACAATACAGCAAGGGAAATGAATCCCAGGGACTATTGCTGGAATGTGAAGAAGGCTGTGCCTCTATTCTACACATCTGTGGACATGTCCCGCACTCATAAGCAAAGGGAAAAATATCCAACAGATCATTTTAAGAGTACAGTAGTTACAAACTCTGCGAAACCTTTGGGCTCCAGCCATAACGAGAGACTCAGACTGTTCCTTTGAATGCAGATGAATTTATAAAGCTAAACCATCCCCCCCCTCATGAGCATGCTCAGCTGGGCTGTGATGAAGGAGTGGACATTATCCCTTTTAACAAGTTTGATCAATATAGATGGTCTTTCACTGACTAGCTGTCTGTAACTTAGGGGGTCAGTTTGTTAAACAGTGTAACCCGTAGTCTTTCTCTGCACATGAATTTTCTGGGTGTTTTGGAATTGACAGGTCTCCCATTAAGTGAAAGGGAGTGCTGCATGTCTTGTCACTTGTTTAAACTGTAAAAAATGCCGTAATAAAAAAATCATCTGGACCCAAAAATGTGCTGGTTCATTTTTTGAATCTCCCCCGCCTGAGAACGTTTAACAATGGTATTCTTTCCTACTGAAAGGCTCTTTAGAAACAAGTGACAGAACATGCTTTAAAGGTTAAACAATCCCCTTTTAAACAAAAGACGTTTGTGGGAACTTTCAGATTAGTGCCCTTTTGGTGTTTATAGAAAATTTCCTCACAGGATTGGGGATGTGGGGCTGAGTCAAAAAAAACTACATTTTTGTTTCTGAATGAAGGGAAAATTCCCATGCAAAGGGGGCTCCTGATGTGTTTTACTTTTTGGAAACAATGGAGCTTTATGACCATAATAGAACCTGTATATCAGGCTTTGAATACACACAATACCTGTTAGAGGATGTTCATTGTTAGCAAGAAAATAGGGGCTTATCCAGACTTGCATTTAACAGGTTTAACTTTACCAAATTAATCCTATTTTGATTCTAACCTTTTCCTAAATAATCAATTCCAAATATTTTTAAGAAAAATGGACAACTTTTGGGTTTTGGTTTCTCTCTGTTCATAAAGACAAACACCATCTCAAACGGGATCTCACAGTCCCATGACAGTGGCAGAATTACCACCCCTTGCCTTTTTGTGCACACGGCAGCTGCCCGGGGAGTGAGGTGGACAGGGCGGGGCGGGGAGTGGCACCTCTGCCCCCGCTCAGTTGTGGGTCAGTATCAGAGGGATGCAGCAACGGGCCCCCCCCACCCCCCCCCCCCTGTCTCCACCCATCTGCCCCTTCCCCCCATCTGCCTTCCCTCTTCCCCCCCTTTCCCTTAACCCCACCCCCTCTCCTCCTACCTCCCTCTCCCTCTCTAGCAGCGGTTCCTCATGCAGCCCGGGGGGCTTCCTCCCATCCCCCTCGTATTAAGGGTAGCAGGTAAAACCCTGACCTCTCTCGGGTGGTTCTTTTTCTTTCTGACTACACAGGCAACGTTCTCCTTTTGTTGTGGAGCGTGATACAGTCTTGCTGGATCTAACAGTAAATTTTTTAAGTGCTTTGTGGATTTTTGCGAAATCTGAGGCTTGTGTGTGTGTGTGTTTTGGCTTTTTAAAATTTGTGCGGGGGGCGTGGAATCAACATAGATACGCTGTAATTTTTTTTTTTTTAATTTTTCTTGGCTTTTTTTCTTGAGTTTGTTATGAAAACCCTTTTAAACCCCGATTGGATGCCAAATGTTACAAAAAGGGGGAAGGTGCTTGTTTCAAAGGGTATCTTCAGGCAACTTCAAGCTGTTTTACTTGCTACGGGGAAAAAACATTATATTCTCAAATCATATTCTCAAATCTTATTTTTAAATTTAAAGGTGATCATTTTGTATATAAAGAAAAAAAAGGGTCCATACATTCAGTTAGAGCTGCAGCTAAAGATCATTTCATTATCCATGAGTTGTTTATATTTTGGCCCATATAGTTTTGAAATCATAAAAAATAATGACAATTTCCAGATTTGGTGATGTGTTCAGTTTCTTTTTTGGGCCCCCAAATATCCACCTGGGAAAAAGGGGCCGCCTTTGATAAATACTCGATCAATTTTCTTCTCAAAATAGTGACATTTAATTATAAAATAAATTCCCCTTTGATTAACTGACTTTGTCATCAATTGTTCCCCTACATTCAGCCTAAAAAATCCAAATCCGAATGAAATATTTTCATTTTATAAAACAATCCCGTTTTTTCTATTTGCCGTCTTTGATTTAGCATTTTTAAATAAGTATTTTTTTTTTGATTAGAACAAACTGCCCAAACCACTGATGTATCATCAGTTTTTAAAAGAATTTTTAATGGTGAACATTTTTGCAGATAACAGAAAAACGCGATTTCCAATGTGATGCAGGCTGGACCCCTTTATCACATAAAAAAAGGACAAGTGAAGCAGCTGGAACGATGACTGCCATTTGAATGGCGGCAAATCAACAGTTTTACATCACAGTGACTGCTTTCATTTCCATCACTTTAAATATTTTTTTACCCTCCAAAATTATCACTTCAATCAAACCTCGGTTTTGGGAGATTAGAGAAAAAGCGGAAGATTGGGATTCAGGACTGATAGTTTTCTTTTTCTGTTGATGTTCTGTGGCTCCCCATGCTGTTTTTTTTAATTCAAAAAATTTACACTAGTTCAAATTAAAATCCCCTTTTTGGGCTAGTGTCTTAAATAACCCTTACTTTTACATAAAATCCCGTTTTAGGTTGCCTGGTAACATTTCTGTATCAGTTTCAATATCGTACTGCCATCAGTACCAAAAAAATGCAGGGGACCGGTGAAACATGCAGACAGAGATGATATGCATCTTTTCAACCCCCTAAGATCCTGTAAAAAAATTTATCATCTCTCTTCCCCACTTTTAAAAAAAAAAATTCTGTTTGAAAACGAGGGCAGTGAAAGAGCTGATTTTAAGTTGCTGAGGCTTCTTCTCATATCAGATCAGTCTATAAAAATTTTTGGGGGGTGACAAAGGGGAAAAAAATCAAAATCCCCCAGCACTAATCGAAAAACAGCCTGCAGGGGATGGCGAATGAATGAGTTTTTAAATAACATCCCTTGAATTACCCTTTTAAACTTGGAGAGAATTTTACATTCATCTGTCTATTTTTTTTAAAGGGTGGGAAACCCCTTCATCAATCCCCGATTTTCTGAATTCTTGTCTCATCACTTTCCTGACTTTCACACTCGTGGTGACTCTGAAACCCCATGCGGGTGGGGGGAGTGGGGATAACACAACAGTTAAAATAACTGCACATTCTTGGAGAGCCTCTGTTTTACCTGATGGGTCGTATCTAGTGAAGAAAACTGACAGGGAAAAGAAGGGCTGATCAAAAATCCGTTAAAAAAACCCGTCCCCAAATTTCCATCCAAGGGGCCTACCCTACAAAGTATATCATCCTGGGAAAAGTTTTAACAAGTGGTTTAAACGCAATTGTTAATCCAGTAAAATGATTTTACTGGTAAAAATACTCTAGCAGAACAGTGATGCTGGGCACTGGACTGAAAAAACTGTGTCCCGGGCAGGTTTGATTCCTGTGTTTTAGATTCAAAAAAAAAAAACCCCAAAGATGTCTGTCCTTTGGGCCCGACAAAGGGGGAAATGAAACAAACTGACATCCTTTGACTCTGGACAAATCTGGACTTTTCCC
>JAFBJY010001185.1:0-16669 GCA_016801885.1 Toxotes chatareus | reverse complement strand
TTTGAGGTCAAAAAATTTTTGACTTTTTTTGACGAAAAACGCGCCATACTATACTATGGCGTTTTTATGACATTTTGAGGTCAAAAAATTTTTTGACTTTTTGCCGAAAAAAAAACGGCATATACTATACTATAGCGTTTTTTATGACATTTGAGTCAAAAAATTTTGACTTTTTGCTTTCGAAAAAACGCCATACTATACTATAGCGTTTTTATGACATTTGAAATCAAAAATTTTTGACTTTTTGCCCGAAAAAAGCGGCATACTATACTATAACGTTTTTATGACATTTGAGGCCGAAAAAAATTTTTGACTTTTTTTGCCGATTTGCGCCATACTATACTATGGCGTTTTTATGACATTTTGAGGCCACGTAAAATAGCGTTTTTTGACATTTTTTTTCGAAAAAGCCATACTATACTATGGCGTTTTTATGACATTTTGAGGTCAAAAATTTTTTGACTTTTTTGTCGAAAGCGCCATACTATACTATGGCGATTTTTTTATGACATTTTGAGGTCAAAAAATTTTGACTTTTTGGCCGAAAAAAAACGCCATACTATACTATAGCGTTTTTATGACATTTTTGAGGTCAAAAAAATTTTGACTTTTTTGCCCGAAAAAAGCATACTATACTATACTATGGCGTTTTTTTATGACATTTGAGGTCCAAAAAATTTTTGACTTTTTGCCCGAAAAAAACGCCATACTATACTATAGCGATTTTTTATGACATTTGAGGCCAAAAATTTTGACTTTTTTGCCGATTTTGACGCGGCATACTATACTATGGCGTTTTTATGACATTTGAGGTCCAAAATTTTTGACTTTTTTGCTTGAAAAAAGCATCATACTATACTATAGCGTTTTTTATGACATTTTGAGGTCAAAAAAGATTTTTTGACTTTTTTGCCGAAAAAAGCATCATACTATACTATGAAAGCGTTTTTTATGACATTTTGGGGTCAAAAAAAATTTTGACTTTTTGCCCGAAAAAAGCGCCATACTATACTAAATTTTTGACTTTTTTATGACATTTGGTCAAAAAAATTTTTGACTTTTTGCCCGCGAAAAAAGCGCATACTATACTATACTATGACGTTTTTTTATGACATTTTGACTTTTTGAAAAAAACTTTTTGACTTTTTTTGACATTTTGAGGCGCCATACTATACTATAGCGTTTTTATGACATTTGAGGTCAAAAAAAAATTTTGACTTTTTTTGCCCGATTTTTGCCATACTATACTATGGCGTTTTTATGACATTTTGAGGTTGCCAAAAAATTTTTTGACTTTTTTGCCGAATTTGGCGCCATACTATACTATGACGTTTTTATGACATTTGAGGTCCAAAAAATTTTTTGACTTTTTTGCGAAAAAAGCGCCATACTATACTATAAGCGTTTTTATGACATTACAGAGTTAAAAATTTTTTGACTTTTTTGCCCGATTTTGTTGCTCATACTATACTATGGCGTTTTTTATGACATTTTGAGGTCAAAAAATTTTTGACTATTTTTTTGCGAAAAAAGCCAGCGGCATACTATACTATAGCGTTTTTATGACATTTTGAGGTCAAAAAATTTTGACTTTTTTGCCCGAAAAAAGCGCCATACTATACTATAGCGTTTTTTTATGACATTTTGAGGTCAAAAATTTTTTGACTTTTTGCCGAAAAAAGCGCCATACTATACTATGACGTTTTTATGACATTTGAGGTCCAAAAATTTTTTGACTTTTTTGCCCAGCGCCATACTATACTATAGCGTTTTTATGACATTTTTTTGGGGTCAAAAAATTTTAGCGTTTTTTTTTGTCCGATTTTTTTGCCCGATTTTTGCGCCATACTATACTATGGCGTTTTTTATGACATTTTGAGGTCAAAAAATTTTTGACTTTTTGCCCGAAAAAAGCGCCTTACTATACTATAGCGTTTTTATGACATTTTGAGGTCAAAAAAAATTTTGACTTTTTGCCCGAAAAAAGCGCCATACTATACTATAGCGTTTTTTATGACATTTTGAGGTCAAAAAATTTTGACTTTTTTTGCCCGAAAAAAAGGCATACTATACTATAGCGTTTTTTATGACATTTGAGGTCAAAAAAATTTTTGACTTTTTTTGCCCGAAAAAAGCGCTATACTATACTATGGCGTTTTTTATGACATTTTGAGGTCAAAAAATAGCGTTTTTTGACTTTTTTGCTTGATTTTGACTTTTGCGCCATACTATACTATGGCGTTTTTTATGACATTTTGAGGTCAAAAAATTTTTGACTTTTGCCCGAAAAAAGCAGCCATACTATACTATGGCGTTTTTATGACATTTTGAGGTCAAAAAAAATTTTGACTTTTTTGGCGATTTGCATGCCATACTATACTATATGCGTTTTTATGACATTTGAGGTCAAAAATTTTTTGACTTTTTTGCCGAAAAAAATGCCATACTATACTATGGCGTTTTTTATGACATTTTGAGGTCAAAAAAAAATTTTTGACTTTTTGCCCGATTTTGGCCATACTATACTATGGCGTTTTTATGACATTTGAGGTCAAAAAATTTTTGACTTTTTGCCCGAAAAAAGCGCCATACTATACTATAGCGTTTTTTTATGACATTTTGAGGTCGAAAAAAATTTTTGACTTTTTTGCCGAAAAAAAGCGCCATACTATACTATGGCGTTTTTTTATGACATTTGAGGTCAAAAAAATTTTTGACTTTTTTGCCGAAAAAAAAACGCCATACTATACTATAGCGTTTTTTATGACATTTTGAGTCAAAAATTTTTTGACTTTTTTCGAAATTTTGCGCCATACTATACTATGGCATTTTTTTTTTATGACATTTTGAGGTCAAAAATTTTTTGATTTTTTTTGCAGGAAAAAAATTTTTTGACTTTTTGTCCATACTATATACTATGGCGTTTTTTATGACATTTGAGGTCAAAAATTTTTGACTTTTTTGCCCGAAAAAAGCGCCATACTATACTATGGCGTTTTTATGACATTTTGAGGTCAAAAATTTTTTGACTTTTTTGCCGATTTTGACGCATACTATACTATAGCGTTTTTATGACATTTTGAGGTCAAAAAATTTTTTGACTTTTTTGCCGAGAAAAAGCGCCATACTATACTATGGCGATTTTTTTTTTATGACATTTTGAGGTCGTATAAAAAAATTTTTGACTTTTTTGCAAAAATTTTGAAAAAGCGACATACTATACTATAGCGTTTTTTATGACATTTGAGGTCAAAAAAATTTTTGACTTTTTTGCGAAAAAGCGCCATACTATACTATGGCGTTTTTTTATGACATTTTGAGGTCAAAAAATTTTTTTGACTTTTTGTCCGAAAAAAACGCCATACTATACTATGGCGTTTTTATGACATTTTGAGGTCAAAAAAATTTTGACTTTTTTGCCGATTTTGGCGCCATACTATACTATAGCGTTTTTTTATGACATTTTGAGGTCAAAAATTTTTTGACTTTTTTGCCGAAAAAGCGCCATACTATACTATGGCGTTTTTTTTATGACATTTTGAGGTCAAAAAATTTTTTGACTTTTTGCCCGAAAAAAAGCGCCATACTATACTATGGCGTTTTTATATGACATTTTGAGGTCATAAAAAATTTTTTGACTTTTTTTGCCCGAAAAACGCCATACTATACTATGACGTTTTTATGACATTTGAGGTCAAAAAATTTTTTGACTTTTTTGCCGAAAATTTTGGCATATACTATACTATAGCGTTTTTATGACATTTGAGGTCAAAAATTTTTTGACTTTTTGCCCGAAAAAAGCGCCATACTATACTATGGCGTTTTTTATGACATTTTGAGGTCAAAAATTTTTGACTTTTGCCGATTTTGGCCGCCATACTATACTATAGCGTTTTTTATGACATTTTGAGGCCAAAAATTTTTGACTTTTTTGCCGAAAAACGCCATACTATACTATAGCGTTTTTATGACATTTGAGGTCAAAAAATTTGACTTTTTTGCCGAAAAAAGCCATACTATACTATAGCGTTTTTATGACATTTTGAGGTCAAAAAAAATTTTTGACTTTTTGGCCTGAATTTTGGCGCGAAAATACTATACTATAGCGTTTTTTATGACATTTTGAGGTCCAAAAAAATTTTTTGACTTTTTTGCCCGAAAAAAAGCGCCATACTATACTATAGCGTTTTTTATGACATTTTGAGGTCAAAAAAATTTTGACTTTTTTTGCGAAATTTGCATACATACTATACTATAGCGTTTTTTATGACATTTTGAGGTCAAAAAATTTTTGACTTTTTTTGCCGAAAAAACGCCATACTATACTATAGCGTTTTTATGACATTTTGAGGTCAAAAAAATTTTTTGACTTTTTTGCCCGAAAAAAGCGGCATACTATACTATGGCGTTTTTTATGACTTTTGAGGTCAAAAAATTTTTTGACTTTTTTTGCCGAAAAAGCGCCATACTATACTATAGCGTTTTTATGACATTTTGAGGTCAAAAAATTTTTTGACTTTTGGCCCGAAAAAAACGCCATACTATACTATGGCGTTTTTTATGACATTTGAGGTCAAAAAAATTTTGACTTTTTTTGTCGAAAAAAAGCCTCATACTATACTATGGCGTTTTTTATGACATTTTGAGGTCAAAAAATTTTGACTTTTGCCCGAAAAAAGCGGCATACTATACTATGACGTTTTTATGACATTTTGAGGTCAAAAAAAAATTTTTGACTTTTTTGCCCGAAAAAACGCCATACTATACTATGCGTTTTTTATGACATTTTGAGGTCAAAAAAATTTTGACTTTTTGAAAAAGCGCCATACTATACTATGGCGTTTTTATGACATTTGAGGTCAAAAATTTTTTGACTTTTTGTCCGATTTTGACGCCATACTATACTATGGCGTTTTTATGACATTTTGAGGTCAAAAAAAATTTTTGACTTTTTGCCGAAAAAAGCGCCATACTATACTATGGCGTTTTTATGACATTTTGAGGTCAAAAAATTTTTTGACTTTTTTGCCCGAAAAAACGCATATACTATACTATGGCGTTTTTATGACATTTTGAGGTCAAAAAATTTTTTGACTTTTTTTGGTCAAAAAAAAGCCATACTATACTATGGCGTTTTTTATGACATTTTGAGGTCAAAAAATTTTTGACTTTTTTGCCCGAAAAAAGCGGCATATACTATACTATGGCGTTTTTATGACATTTTGAGGTCAAAAAAATTTTTTGACTTTTTTTGCCGAAAAAAGCCATACTATACTATGACAAAAAATTTTTTTTATGACATTTGAGGTCAAAAATTTTTTGACTTTTTTTGTCGAAACGCCATACTATACTATGGCGTTTTTTTATGACATTTTGAGGTCAAAAAATTTTTGACTTTTTGCCCGAAAAAAGCGCATATACTATACTATGAGCGTTTTTTATGACATTTTGAGGTCAAAAAAATTTTTGACTTTTTTTGAAAAAATTTTGGCATACTATACTATGGCGTTTTTTATGACATTTTGAGGTCAAAAAATTTTTGACTTTTTGCCCGAAAAAAGCGGCATACTATACTATGGCGTTTTTTATGACATTTTGAGGTCAAAAAATTTTTGACTTTTTTTTGAAACAGCCATACTATACTATGGCGTTTTTATATTTTGAGGTCAAAACGTTTTTTGACTTTTTTTGAGGTCAAAAATTTTTTTGACATTTTGAGGTCAAAAAACTTTTTTGCATACTATACTATACTATTTTTTTTATGACATTTTGAGGTCAAAAATTTTTTGACTTTTTTGCCGAAAAAAGCGCCATACTATACTATAGCGTTTTTTTATGACATTTTGAGGTCAAAAAATTTTTGACTTTTTTTGCCCGAAAAAAGCAGCCATACTATACTATGGCGTTTTTATGACATTTTTGAGGTCAAAAAAATTTTGACTTTTTTGCCCGAAAAAAGCGCCATACTATACTATAGCGTTTTTATGACATTTTGAGGTCAAAAAATTTTTTGACTTTTTTTTGCCGAAATTTGGCATACATACTATACTATGGCGTTTTTATGACATTTTGAGGTCAAAATTTTTTTTTGACTTTTTTGCCGAAAAAAAGCATACTATACTATAGCGTTTTTTATGACATTTTGAGGTCAAAAAAATTTTTGACTTTTTTGCCGATTTTGGCGCCATACTATACTATGGCGTTTTTATGACATTTTGAGGTCAAAAAATTTTTTGACTTTTGCCAAAAAAAATACGCCATACTATACTATACTATACTATGACGTTTTTATGACTTTTTGAGGTCAAAAATTTTGAGGTTTTTTGCCGATTTGGATGCATACTATACTATGGCGTTTTTATGACATTTTGAGGTCAAAAAATTTTTTTGACTTTTTTGCCCGAAAAAAAGCGCCATACTATACTATGGCGTTTTTTATGACATTTGAGGTCAAAAAAATTTTTGACTTTTTTGCCGAAAAAGCGCCATACTATACTATGGCGTTTTTATGACATTTTGAGGTCAAAAATTTTTTGACTTTTTGCCCGAAAAAAAAGCGCATACTATACTATGGCGTTTTTATGACATTTTGAGGTCAAAAATTTTTTGACTTTTTTTGCCGAAAAAAAGCAGCCATACTATACTATGGCGTTTTTATGACATTTTGAGGTCAAAAATTTTTTTTGACTTTTTTTGCCGAAAAAAGCGCCATACTATACTATGACGTTTTTATGACTTTTTTGAGGTCAAAAACATTTTTTGACTTTTGACCCGATTTTGGCGGCCATACTATACTATAGCGTTTTTATGACATTTTGAGGTCAAAAAATTTTTGACTTTTTTGCCGAAAAAAAAAGCGCCATACTATACTATGGCGTTTTTTATGACATTTTGAGGTCAAAAATTTTTTGACTTTTTGCCCGAAAAAAGCGCCATACTATACTATGGCGTTTTTATGACATTTTGAGGTCAAAAAATTTTTGACTTTTTTTGCCCGATTTTGGCATATACTATACTATGGCGTTTTTTATGACATTTTTGAGGTCAAAAAAAATTTTGACTTTTTGCCCGATTTTGCGCATACTATACTATACTACATTTGAGGTCAAAATGGCGACTTTTTTTTTTATGACATTTACTATACTAAAAATTTTTTTTTGACATTTGAGGTCAAAAATTTTTTTGACTTTTTGCCAACGCCATACTATACTATAGCGTTTTTATGACATTTTGAGGTCAAAAATTTTTTTTGACTTTTTGCCCGAAAAAACATGCATACTATACTATGGCGTTTTTTATGACATTTTGAGGTCAAAAAATTTTTGACTTTTTTGTGCCGAAAAAAGCGGCATACTATACTATAGCGTTTTTTATGACATTTTGAGGTCAAAAATTTTTTGACTTTTTTTTGCCCGAAAAAAGCGCCATACTATACTATACTATGGCATTTTTTTATTTTTGACTTTTTGAGTCATAAAAATTTTTGACTTTTTTTGCTATACTATGGCGTTTTAAAAAAGAGGTCAAAAACGGCATACTATACTATGGCGCGTTTTTATGACTTTTTGAGGTCAAAAAAATTTTTTGACTTTTTTGCCGAAAAAAGCGCCATACTATACTATGGCGTTTTTTATGACATTTTGAGGTCAAAAAAAAATTTTGACTTTTTGTCGATTTTGACATATACTATACTATGGCGTTTTTTTATATTTTGCGTTTTTATGACTTTTTGAGGTCAAATAGCGTTTTTTTGACTTTTTGGTCGAAAAAAAAAGCCATACTTTTATACTATAGCGCCATACTATTTATGACGTTTTATGACATTTTGAGGTCAAAAATTTTTTGACTTTTTTTGCCCGAAAAAAGCGCCATACTATACTATGGCGTTTTTTATGACATTTTTGAGGTCAAAAAAATTTTTGACTTTTTGCCGATTTTGCGCCATACTATACTATGGCGTTTTTTATGACTTTTTGAGGTCAAAAAATTTTTGACTTTTTTTTTGCCCGAAAAAAGCGGCATACTATACTATAGCGTTTTTTTATGACATTTTGAGGTCAAAAAATTTTTGACTTTTGCCCGAAAAAGCAGCATACTATACTATGGCGTTTTTATGACTTTTTTTTTTGACTTTTTTTGAGGTCATACTAAACTATGGCGTTTTTTGACATTTTGAGGTCAAAAAATTTTTTGACTTTTTTGCCGAAAAAAAGCATATACTATACTATAGCGTTTTTATGACTTTTTGAGGTCAAAAAAAAAATTTTTTGACTTTTTTGCCGATTTTGACAAAAAAAGGCATACTATACTATGAGCAAAAAAATTTTTTTTTATGACATTTTGAGGTCAAAAAATTTTGACTTTTTTGCCGAAAAAAGCGCCATACTATACTATGGCGTTTTTTATGACATTTTGAGGTCAAAAAAATTTTTTGACTTTTTTTGCCCGAAAAAAGCGGCATACTATACTATGGCGTTTTTTTATGACATTTTGAGGTCAAAAAAATTTTTTGACTTTTTTGCCGAAAAAAAGCGCCATACTATACTATGGCGTTTTTATGACATTTTGAGGTCAAAAAAATTTTTGACTTTTTTGCCTGAAAAAAAAGCGGCATACTATACTATGGCTTTTTTTTATGACATTTTGAGGTCAAAAAAAAATTTTTGACTTTTTTGCCGAAAAAAAGCGGCATACTATACTATGGCGTTTTTTATGACATTTTGAGGTCAAAAAAATTTTTTTTTTTGCCGCCATAAAATACTATGGCATACTATACTATAGCGTTTTTATGACTTTTTTTGAGGTCAAAAATTTTTTTGACTTTTTGCCCGAAAAAAGCGGCATACTATACTATAGCGTTTTTATTTTGAGTCGTTTTTTGAGGTCAAAAAATTTTTGACTTTTTTGCGAAAAGCAGCGGCATACTACTATGGCGTTTTTATGACTTTTTGAGGTCAAAAAAATTTTTGACTTTTTGCCGAAAAAAGCGGCATACTATACTATGGCGTTTTTATGACATTTTGAGGTCAAAAATTTTTTGACTTTTTTGCCCGAAAAAGCATACATACTATACTATGGCGTTTTTTATGACATTTTGAGGTCAAAAAATTTTTGACTTTTTTGCCCGAAAAAAGCGCCATACTATACTATAGCGTTTTTTATGACATTTTGAGGTCAAAAATTTTTTGACTTTTTTGCCGAAAAAGCGCCATACTATACTATGGCGTTTTTATGACATTTTGAGGTCAAAAAATTTTTTTTGACTTTTTTTGCCGAAAAAAAGCGGCATACTATACGTTTTTTATGAGTTTTTTTTTTTTGAAAAAAAATTATTTTTGAGTCGTTTTTTATGACTTTTTGAGGTCAAAAAATTTTTTGACTTTTTTGCCCGAGCATACCATATACTATACTATGGCGTTTTTATGACATTTTGAGGTCAAAAAAATTTTTGACTTTTTTGCCCAAAAAAAAGCGCGCCATACTATACTATGGCGTTTTTATGACTTTTTGAGGTCAAAAAAATTTTTGACTTTTTTGCCGAAAAAAAGCGCCATACTATACTATAGCGTTTTTTTATGACATTTTGAGGTCAAAAAATTTTTTTGACTTTTTGCCCGATTTTGAAAAAAGCTGCATACTATACTATAGCGTTTTTTTATGACATTTGAGGTCAAAAAAATTTTTGACTTTTTTGCCGAAAAAAGCAGCATATACTATACTATAGCGTTTTTTATGACATTTTGAGGTCAAAAAAATTTTTGACTTTTTTGCCGAAAAAAGCGGCATACTATACTATGGCGTTTTTATGACTTTTTGAGGTCAAAAAATTTTTTTGACTTTTTTTGCCGAAAAAAGCGCCATACTATACTATGGCGTTTTTTATGACATTTTGAGGTCAAAAATTTTTTTTTTGACTTTTTGCCGAAAAAAAGCGGCATACTATACTATGGCGTTTTTTATGACATTTTTTGAGGTCAAAAAAAAACTATTTTTGACTTTTTTTGTCAAAAATTTTGCGCATACTATACTATAGCGTTTTTTATGACATTTTGAGGTCAAAAAATTTTTTGACTTTTTTGCGAAAAAAGCGCGGCATACTATACTATGGCGTTTTTATGACATTTTGAGGTCAAAAAATTTTTGACTTTTTTGCCCGAAAAAAAGCGGCATACTATACTATGGCGTTTTTTATGACATTTTGAGGTCAAAAAAATTTTGACTTTTTTTGCCGAAAAAGCAGCCATACTATACTATGAGCGTTTTTATGACATTTTGAGGTCAAAAAATTTTTGACTTTTTGCCCGAAAAAAACGCCATACTATACTATGGCGTTTTTTATGACATTTTGAGGTCAAAAAATTTTTTGACTTTTTTGCCGAAAAAAGCATACATACTATACTATGGCGTTTTTATATGACATTTGAGGTCAAAAAATTTTTTTGACTTTTTTGCCCGAAATTTTGGCGCATACTATACTATGGCGTTTTTTATGACTTTTTGAGGTCAAAAAATTTTTTGACTTTTTTGCCCGAAAAAAAGCGCCATACTATACTATAGCGTTTTTTATGACATTTTGAGGTCAAAAAATTTTTGACTTTTTGGCGAAAAAAGCGCCATACTATACTATGGCGTTTTTTTTATGACATTTTGAGTCAAAAAAATTTTTTGACTTTTTTGCCGAAAAAGCGCCATACTATACTATGGCGTTTTTTTTTTATGACATTTTGAGGCGAAAAAACGCCATACTAAAATTTTTTTTGACTTTTTTGCGATTTTTGCGGCATACTATACTATAGCGTTTTATGACTTTTTGAGGTCAAAAAAATTTTTGACTTTTTTGCCGAAAAAAAGCGCATATACTATACTATAGCGTTTTTTATGACTTTTTGAGGTCAAAAATTTTTGACTTTTTTGCCCGAAAAAAGCGGCATACTATACTATGGCGTTTTTATGACATTTTGAGGTCAAAAATTTTTTGACTTTTTTGCCCGAAAAAAAAGCGGCATACTATACTATGACGTTTTTTATGACTTTTTGAGGTCAAAAAATTTTTGACTTTTTTTCGCATACTAAATGCGCCATACTATACTATGGCGTTTTTATGACTTTTTTGAGGTCAAAAATTTTTTTTTGACTTTTTTATGAAAAATTTTGCTTTTTACTATACTATAGCATACTATACTATTTTTTATGACATTTTGAGGTCAAAAAAATTTTTGACTTTTTTGTGACGAAAAAAAGCGCCATACTATACTATGGCGTTTTTTTATGACTTTTTTGAGTCAAAAAAAATTTTGACTTTTTGCGCCGAAAAAGCGGCATACTATACTATGGCGTTTTTTATGACTTTTTGAGGTCAAAAAATTTTTGACTTTTTTGTCCGATTTTGGCGCATATACTATACTATAGCGTTTTTTATGACATTTGAGGTCAAAAAATTTTTTTTTTTGCCGAAAAAAACGCCATACTATACTATGGCGTTTTTTATGACATTTTGAGGTCAAAAATTTTTGACTTTTTTGCCGAAAAAAGCGCCATACTATACTATGGCGTTTTTTATGACATTTTGAGGTCAAAAAATTTTTTGACTTTTTTTGCCGAAAAAGCGCATACTATACTATGGCGTTTTTTATGACATTTTGAGGTCAAAAAATTTTTTGACTTTTTGCCGAAAAAAGCGCGGCATACTATACTATAGCGTTTTTTATGACATTTTGAGGTCAAAAAAAAACTTTTTTGACTTTTTTGCGTTTTTATGACATTTTGAGGTCGAAAAAAAACGAAAATACTATACTATACTATGACGTTTTTATGACATTTTGAGGTCAAAAAATTTTTTGACTTTTTTTTGCCGATTTTGGCATACTATACTATGGCGTTTTTATGACTTTTTGAGGTCAAAAAAATTTTGACTTTTTGCCCGAAAAAAGCAGCATACTATACTATAGCGTTTTTTATGACATTTTGAGGTCAAAAAAATTTTTGACTTTTTTGCCGAAAAAAAAGCGCATACTATACTATAGCGTTTTTTTTTATGACTTTTTGAGGTCAAAAAATTTTTTGACTTTTTTGCCCGAAAAAAGCGCCATACTATACTATAGCGTTTTTTATGACTTTTTGAGGTCAAAAATTTTTTGACTTTTTTGCCCGAAAAAAAGCATACTATACTACGCGTTTTTATGACTTTGAGGTCAAAAATTTTTTGACTTTTTTATGACATTACTATGGCGTTTTTATGACATTTTGAGGTCAAAATTTTTTTGACTTTTTTGCCGAAAAAAAGCGCCATACTATACTATGGCGTTTTTATGACTTTTTGAGGTCAAAAAATTTTTTTTGACTTTTTTGTCGAAAAAAATTTTGGCATACTATACTATGGCGTTTTTTATGACTTTTTGAGGTCAAAAAATTTTTTGACTTTTTTTGCCCGAAAAAACGCAGCATACTATACTATGGCGTTTTTATGACTTTTTGAGGTCAAAAAATTTTTGACTTTTTTGGCCGAAAAAAGCATACTATACTATAGCGTTTTTATAGCGTTTTTAAAATTTTTGACTTTTGAGGTCAAAAAAAGCATACTATACTATAGCGTTTTTATGACTTTTTTGTCCGATTTTTGACGCATACTACTATACTATGGCGTTTTTATGACATTTTGAGGTCAAAAAATTTTTTGACTTTTTTGCCGAACTTTTTGGCCATACTATACTATAGCGTTTTTATGACTTTTTGAGGTCAAAAAAATTTTTGACTTTTTTTGCCCGAAAAAAAGCGCCATACTATACTATGGCGTTTTTATGACTTTTTGAGGTCAAAAAATTTTTTGACTTTTTTGCGAAAAAAAGCGCGCCATACTATACTATAGCGTTTTTTATGACTTTTTGAGGTCAAAAATTTTTTGACTTTTTTTGCCGAATTTTGGCCATACTATACTATAGCGTTTTTTATGACTTTTTGAGGTCTATTTTAAAAAAATTTTTGACTTTTTTGCCGAAAAAAAAGCGGCCATACTATACTATAGCGTTTTTTATGACATTTTGAGGTCAAAAAATTTTGACTTTTTTGCCCGAAAAAGCGCCATACTATACTATAGCGTTTTTATGACTTTTTGAGGTCAAAAATTTTTTGACTTTTTTGCCGCAGCATACTATACTATGGCGTTTTTTATGACTTTTTGAGGTCAAAAATTTTTGACTTTTTGCCGAAAAAAGCGGCGCCATACTATACTATAGCGTTTTTTATGACTTTTGAGGTCAAAAATTTTTTTTGACTTTTTTGTCGAAAAAAACAGCATATACTATACTATGGCGTTTTTTATGACTTTTGAGGTTTTTATGACTTTTTTTTTGAGGTCTATACTAAAATTTTGAGGTCAAAAATTTTTGACTTTTTTTTCCGAAAAAAGCGGCATACTATACTATAGCGTTTTTTATGACTTTTTGAGGTCAAAAAATTTTTGACTTTTTGTCCGAAAAAAGCGCTATACTATACTATAGCGTTTTTATGACTTTTGAGGTCAAAAAAAATTTTTTTTGACTTTTTGCCGAAAAAAAAGCGCCATACTATACTATAGCGTTTTTATGACTTTTTGAGGTCAAAAAAATTTTTGACTTTTTTTTTTGCCGAAAAAAGCGCCATACTATACTATGGCGTTTTTTATGACATTTTGAGGTCAAAATTTTTTTGACTTTTTGCCCGATTTTGGCGCCATACTATACTATAGCGTTTTTATGACTTTTTTTTTATGACTTTTTTTGAGGTCATACTAAAATTTTTTGACTTTTGAGGTCAAAAAATTTTGACTTCAATTTACTATACTATACTATGCGTTTTTATGACTTTTGAGGTCAAAAAATTTTTTGACTTTTTTGCCGAAAAGCAGCCATACTATACTATAGCGTTTTTATGACTTTTTGAGGTCAAAAAATTTTTGACTTTTTTGCCCGAAAAAAGCGCCATACTATACTATGGCGTTTTTTTTTATGACTTTTTGAGGTCAAAAAATGGCGTTTTTTGACTTTTTTGCCGAAAAAAGCGCCATACTATACTATAGCGTTTTTTATGACTTTTTGAGGTCAAAAAATTTTTTGACTTTTTTGCGAAAAAAGCGGCATACTATACTATAGCGTTTTTATGACTTTTGAGGTCAAAAAAATTTTTGACTTTTTGCCCGAAAAAAGCAGCATACTATACTATAGCGTTTTTTATGACTTTTTGAGGTCAAAAATTTTTTTGACTTTTTGTGCCCGAAAAAAGCGCCATACTATACTATGGCGTTTTTTATGACTTTTTGAGGTCAAAAATTTTTGACTTTTTTTTGCCCGAAAAAAGCGGCATACTATACTATGGCGTTTTTTATGACTTTTGAGGTCAAAAATTTTTTGACTTTTTTGCCGAAAAAAAAAGCGGCATACTATACTATGGCGTTTTTTATGACTTTTTGAGGTCAAAAATTTTTTGACTTTTTGCCGAAAAAGCGCGCATACTATACTATAGCGTTTTTTATGACTTTTTGAGGTCAAAAAATTTTTGACTTTTTTGCCGAAAAAAAAAGCGGCATACTATACTATAGCGTTTTTTATGACTTTTGAGGTCAAAAAATTTTTTGACTTTTTGTCCGAAAAAGCGCCATACTATACTATGGCGTTTTTATGACTTTTTGAGGTCAAAAAAAATTTTTGACTTTTTGCCCGAAAAAAGCGGCATACTATACTATAGCGTTTTTATACTATTTTTGACTTATGGCGTTTTTATGACGTTTTTTATGACTTTTTGAGGTCAAAAAATTTTTTGACTTTTTTGTCGAAATTTTGCATATACTATACTATAGCGTTTTTTATGACTTTTGAGGTCAAAAAATTTTTTGACTTTTTTTTGCCGAAAAAAGCCATACTATACTATAGCGTTTTTTATGACATTTTGAGGTCAAAAAAATTTTTTGACTTTTTTTGATTTGAAAAAAGCAGCCATACTATACTATAGCGTTTTTATGACTTTTTGAGGTCAAAAAAAATTTTGACTTTTTTTGCCCGAAAAAAGCGCCATACTATACTATAGCGTTTTTATGACTTTTTGAGGTCAAAAAATTTTTTGACTTTTTTTGCCGATTTTGGCGGCATACTATACTATAGCGTTTTTATGACTTTTGAGGTCAAAAAATTTTTTTGACTTTTTTGCCCGAAAAAAGCGCCATACTATACTATATAGCGTTTTTATGACATTTTGAGGTCAAAAATTTTTTGACTTTTTTTGCCGAAAAAGGCATATACTATACTATAGCGTTTTTTATGACTTTTTGAGGTCAAAAATTTTTTTGACTTTTTGCCGAAAAAAGCGCATACTATTTTATGACATTTTTTTTATGACTTTTTTGAGGTCTATACTAAAAAATTTTTTTGACTTTTTTGTCAAAAAAAAAAAGCGCCATACTATACTATGGCGTTTTTTATGATTTTTGAGGTCAAAAATTTTTGACTTTTTTTGCCCGAAAAACGCCATACTATACTATAGCGTTTTTTATGACATTTTGAGGTCAAAAAAATTTTTGACTTTTTGCCCGAAAAAAGCGGCATACTATACTATAGCGTTTTTTTATGACTTTTTGAGGTCAAAAAAAATTTTTTTGACTTTTTTTGAAAAAAGAAGCGTTTTTTATACTTTTGATACTATACTATGACTTTTTTTTTATGATGACGTTTTTTGAGGTCAAAATTTTTTTTGACTTTTTGCCCGAAAAAAGCGCCATACTATACTATGGCGTTTTTTATGACTTTTTGAGGTCAAAAAATTTTTGACTTTTTTGCCGAAAAAAAAGCGCCATACTATACTATAGCGTTTTTATGACTTTTGAGGTCAAAAAATTTTTGACTTTTTTTTTGGCATACTATACTATGGCGTTTTTATGACTTTTGAGGTCAAAAATTTTTGACTTTTTTGCCGAAAAAAAGCGCCATACTATACTATAGCGTTTTTTATGACTTTTTGAGGTCAAAAAATTTTTTGACTTTTTTGCCGAAAAAAGCGCCATACTATACTATGGCGTTTTTTATGACTTTTTGAGGTCAAAAAAATTTTTGACTTTTTTGTGCCCGAAAAAAGCGCCATACTATACTATAGCGTTTTTATGACTTTTTGAGGTCAAAAATTTTTTGACTTTTTTGCCGAAAAAAGCGGCATACTATACTATAGCGTTTTTATGACTTTTTGAGGTCAAAAAATTTTTGACTTTTTTGCCGAAAAAAAGCGCCATACTATACTATAGCGTTTTTTTTATGACATTTTGAGGTCAAAAATTTTTTGACTTTTTGCCGAAAAAAGCGCCATACTATACTATGGCGTTTTTTATGACATTTTGAGGTCAAAAAATTTTTGACTTTTTTTGCCGAAAAAGCGCCATACTATACTATGGCGTTTTTTATGACTTTTTGAGGTCAAAAATTTTTGACTTTTTTGCCCGAAAAAGCGGCATACTATACTATAGCGTTTTTATGACATTTTGAGGTCAAAAAATTTTTTGACTTTTTTGCCCGAAAAAAGCGCCATACTATACTATAGCGTTTTTTATGACTTTTTGAGGTCAAAAAATTTTTTGACTTTTTGCCCGAAAAAAGCGGCATACTATACTATGGCGTTTTTATGACATTTTGAGGTCAAAAATTTTTTGACTTTT
>JAFBJY010001184.1:0-16739 GCA_016801885.1 Toxotes chatareus | reverse complement strand
CCCCACCCATATCCATTGTATCCACTGTGTTGGTGAGAATCGCATGCCCCCGCCCTCCAAAAAGAGGTCTAAAATTGGGGTCTAGGCATTGTTTTGTTTGATCAAAAAATTTTCTAAGCGAAGATATTTTAAAATTTTCTAAAAGTTTAAAAATCCTCCCTTAAAAGAATTCACCTGCTGTAATTTTGAAAGTCCCACCTGTGAAAAAATTTTGTAAATGAACCCCTTCAAAAAAACTGGGGTTTTTTTTTTTCTTTTTTTTAAAATTTAAAAAGGGTAATTTTTAACACAATGGGGTAATTCCGGGGGATGTGTGTGTCCTCTTTGCTTTTTTTTAATTTCCCATCAACATTTCCCGTTAATCTGGGATTTCTGCCCTTTTGATTTTTGGGTGTTTTTTCCCGGTTTTTTTGTTTGCCCGAAATGTCAACAAAAAAAGGAAAAAAGAAGCGAACTGAAGAACAAAGACCCTTTTCCACACTGAAAGAGAGATGCAGAGGGATGAAGTTCATGTAATAACTGAGTAAGTGGACCTTATTGGTTTGATTGTCTTCTTTAAAAAGGAATGGTTTTTTTAGTTTGTGGGTTGACAGTGATGTCACTAGTTCTTCTGGAATTTTAGCAGGAGAAATGGTTTTTTAAAATTTTTTAAGTTGGATGGATTTTAAACGGGAAGGGGTTTTGAAAAAGTTCTCAAATAAAATCAGCTTGGAAACTTTGGGCAAAAAAGATGGCACTGTTCATGAATTATTTGAGGTGTGTGTGTGTGCATGTGTGATCAAAAAGAAATTTTAAACCCAGTGGCGGGTCAGGAAAATGTTCGACGAACCTTTGGCGAATTGCCAGGGAAATCAGGATGGTCTGAACAGACATGGACCGGGGCCTTTTCCTTCAGAGCAGGGGGGCAGCGATTTTTCAAGAAAAATGATGATTCATTAAAAATTTAAGTTAAGGTTTAGGCTCTGGAACCCAGAATGTTCACTGAAAAAAAAGCTTTGTTACACTTTTGATCCAAAGCAAATTTTTTCGTTGCCCAAACCCAAATCACCAAGTAACTGCAACTGAATACTTTTTCTCCCTAGTAAATTTCCCAACTTTGTTTTCCCCACCATCTGTTGTTACCGGTTTTCTGCGTGTGTTTTTGGTTGCGGGAGGCCCCAGGTCGGCCCTCCTCCAACAGGAACCGGGGGTTTGTCACTTCCTTTTTCTGCTTCGCACCAAAAGGGATCTAGCTTAAATCCTTTTATTTTCCCGGGGTTTCTGGGTCAATTTTCAATTTCCCTGCCGTATTGTTTGTCAAAATCTGGGGGTCACGGCCCCTGGCTAACATCCCTAATCCTCAAACCCCGGTCCGCTAAAGCAGCTGTTAGCAATGGCTTTCTCTCCCTGCTGTTTTCCCTCTCTTCCTTTGGAGATTTTTGTTACCCCCTTTCCTCCTTTTACAAAGGGGTATTGTAAAAAATGTAGCTTTTTTTGGCATTGAAGAAGGGGAATGAGGTCCCCCCAGAACGCCCAAGCTTAGCTAGTGTCCCTGTAGCTGAGGGGACACCCTATAAAAAATAGCTGCCCCACGTTACCCCTGTCAGTTCCCGACCCGAAGAAGCCAAGCGGGCTGGGTGGATCCAAAACATAGCATGAAACAAGGCCGGTTCACCATCAACCCCATTTTTAAAAAAGTTTTTCCCAATCGAAACCCCCCCCGGGGAAAAAAACTTTTTTTAAACCCCATTTTGCAAATGTAGTTAGAGACCCAGGCCCATATTAATTATCCCGGGGGCCAAGCGGGCGCGTTGTCGTTTTAAACTGGGGGTAGGATAAACGAGATTTGGGAGTTATTCAGCCGGGATGTGACCATTAATCGGAGGTCACAAAAAATTTGGAGTCGGTGTAATTTTCCAAAACTGCGGACTCGTGTTTTCGGACCCCGCCCATTTGACCAGTATGACAGGGGAATGTCCATTCCGTGCTGGCTTCGGGGTGGTGTCCAGAAAACGCGGGGCCTTCATTGATAACGGGAAAACGGGGAAAACCTTTATTAGGGAGGGGCATCCACCCAATTTTGGAGGGTAAACCCTATATCTGAAATATAAATTTATTAAAAAACCAAAAAGCCTGACAACCCAGAGTTGAGACCAGGATGGGGTTGCAGTCCTACCCCCTTTTTTCTCAGTTTCTCTAGGCTTCACCCACCCATGACTCAATTTATTTTCCCTACCATTCAACGATTCCCCTTTTATCCTATAAAAACTGTGTCCCCCCCAAAAAAGTGCAAAAATTTAAAAAAAATGAAAGATTTTCCCAAAAAACCTCAAAAAATTTATACTAAAAACATCTAAACCCAAAAAACACCAAACAGATTTTTTGGGGGGTTAAACATTTCTCTTTTTCAAATCTGTTAGTGAATGATTTGATTTTGGGATCCGAATTGATTTATTCTGTTGACTGAGACCTGGCTGCAGGGAAGAGATGTGCAAAGAGTAAACCCTTTTAAATATTTTTAAATTTTCCTTCCGGGGGGAAAGGAGGGGGGGGCAACACACCAAGTTTTTAAATTAACCAGACCAAGGGGAAATAAGTAATTTGAAAGCCATCCTCACCCCTCCATCCAAATTAAGAAGAAAACCAAGTACTATTTGCTGTGGTGTTGCCACCTGCTGCTTACTCAAGATTTTTTGGGTCTGAATTCCGTTTTATCTGTTTTGGTTTGATCAAAAGAGAAAATTATAGGGCGATTTAAATTTTCATGCAACCACAATGCGTTTAAGACTGTTTTTTATTCAGTTTTTAGACTCAATTTTTTTACAAAATGTTAACAAACCAATCACTTTTTTTTAATACACCCTTGTTTTTGACTAACCCAAATAAAAAAAAGTTGAATATTTGCTACCCTCAAACTGTTTTATCTGATTTTTTTAGAAATTTGAATTTTACAAAACGCACAGCACGAGAAAAAAAATTAATAAGATTTCTGTCATAATTTGTTATCAAATATAAGGGCTTTTCCCATCTTTATTATCCCCGTGTTTGTCCCAGTTTGGGGGAATGGCTCCGACCCCCAGCAGATATGACTATCGGTTGAAAACGTTTCATTGCCAACCTTGCTGTTGCTTTGAAAAAGAAGGTAACAGGGGGAAGCGCTTCATAAAAATTTCCAAATATGCTTTAAAGCAGATATGAAAGCTAAAAAGAAATGGTTATCCACTAATTTAGAGGAACCCCCAGCCGGGAAAGACAGTTTTTAAAGATAAAAAGCCCTTCGAAAAGGAAGAATCCCTTTACCATATTAATAGAGGCAAGAAAAACCCTAGGTTTTTTTTCAGCATTTACGGGTGAAAAAGGCCAAACTCTGTTTACCCCTCCATCCCCCAGCTCTACTAGTAATGACTTTTATGAGCTTTTTAGCAACAAAATAGTAGACATTAGAGACAAAACCATCTCATCCTCCACAACTGTTAATGATGTAGGTATGTCTAGAAAGCATCTTTAAAAAGTCTGCCAGTCCCGATTTTCAGACGTTTTTTCCCCAAAATCTGTTTTAATTGACTTCAAGGTTTCCCAAAACTAAATCATCAACATGTCTTTGGATCCATCCCCACAGATTTCTTAAAGATGTGTTGCCCTTTTATTGGGACTCCAAAAATGGATAATAAATTCTTTTGGGTTTCAGGATATGTCCCAAAAAGGGGTTTTTATCCCTTTTCTTAAAACCTTCTGGGCCTGACATTTTTGGAAACATAACCTAATCCCAAACTCCTTTTAAATTTTAAAAATTTTTGAAAGGGTTTCAACTCAGTTGTGGACCATCTAAAAGAAGGTTTGTTTGAATTTTCATAGGTTTTGAGTTCATCAAAAGGAGACAGCACTGGGGAAAATTACCCACCCTTTTTATAGCACAGATAAGGACCGCCCCAACTTTCCCGCAGATCTTAGGCCGATTTTACACCATTGATCATAATATCCTATTGAAGATTGAAATGTTTGGGGTTAAAGGAACAGCACTAGGTTTTAAATCATCCCACGATAAAACCAGTTTTTTTGTTAATGATGATCCCCCCTTTTATACCAGAGTAAGTCATGGAGTTCCCAGGGTTCTTTTTACATTTCACCTTATCATGCTTCCCCAGTGAAAATTTTCAGGAAGCATGGAATAAAATTTTTTTGGGGATACCCCCCTTATTTTTCTATGAAACCGGAAAAAGATAGTTTAAAATACTAGGGGATGTCTTAAAGAATAAAGGCCCGGGTGACCCCCATTTTCTTTTTCAATTCAGACAAACGGGTTATTTTGTTTTCCCCAAAATCTTAGAAAACATTTATCTAATTAAAAGTTCCTGGATGGATTAAGCCCCGGACTGGAGAACCTTGGGTTTTTTTATCAGGGTCTGTCCCCTTTCTCCCTATAAAAAAAGTCTCTAACCCCCTTCACCCCATTATCAGTAAAATTAGAACATTCCCAATGATTTCAAAAAGTCCTGTTTTTTCTAGGTGGGCACAATTCCCTTTTTTCAGGGTTCATTAACTCTCTAAAAAACCCCCAGCTGATCCAAAATGCTGGCGAATCTGACTGAGATTTGCAAGAGATCAAATTTCTCCTGTATACCTTCTTTCATTTTCCGTAAAATCTAGAATTGATTTTAAAAAACTTTTTTCCTTAAATGTGCCCCCAATGGAGGCCCCTTCCCTTATCCACTAACGTTCTCTTAACCAAAAGCCGCCCAACATTTTTATTGAAACCCCGTTTGTTTTTTTGCCCCTTTTCCCTCTCCCCCATTTTAGCTTCCCTTCTTTCCCCCTTTTCCCCCTTTCACCCACCCCCATCGGCAGGGGGGTTCCCCCCATGAGCCGGTTTTGTAAAGGGTTTTTTCCTGTTAAAGGGAGTTTCTCCGCATGCCTTTGTGCTTTTCGGGGTCAGGTCTGTCCTGTAAGCTTTGAGAAATTTTGATTGTGGGGCGCTTTCAAATAAAAATGAATTGAATTGAATATCCGAAAACTGATAGTACCAATTATCCCAACAGATTGCTTCATTCCCCAAACGGTTTTTCTTATGGTTCCAAAACTAAAAAAGAATGGGAGGGCCTTTTTGCTATCAGGCCCCCCTCCTGGGGAACCAATTTCCGTTTGGGTTCAGGAAACAGACACCCCCCAATTTTAAATTGCTTAAAATCTTTTTGTTTTAAAAGTTATAATTGTGTGGTTTAAATTTTTATTTGACCAAACCATAGTTTTTAAAATTATTTCATAAATGTTATATTTAAAAGGAAAAGTTTAAAAAGGGGCGGGCTCAGCAACTGAACCACCCCTTAGTTAGCTGCAAAGGCCTAGGCTGCTGGGGACCCCCATGCAGCATTTTTTCTGTCTGTGGCCCTGGTCCACCACCTGCTGTTTTTGTCACAATTTCCTTTTCTAACAATTTTGTTTAATGTCCCACTTGCTAAGATAATTTTGATAAATATTCTATAAAATGTAATGTAAATAATTACCAATCATACGCTTTTTGTTTTGTGCTCTTTTTCCCTATCATAATGTAATCTGCTGAACATTTTCCACAACTGCATGGGTTCTAATGAATTTCCCGGCAAACCCCCAGGGTTCAGGGGGTAAAGAGCTGATATTTCGTACCGAACAAACATGTTTGATGTTTGGGTTTTCAGATGGGGGGATTGGTTCTGTGGGTGCAGAGCAAACTGAGTTTTTCCCTTTTTTGTCCTTTCAAACAAATTATTTGACTTTTTCTTCATTGTTTCTCCTGCGAGCAGCTTAACCCGAAGAAGCTGTGGTTTTTCTCAGTTCCAGCTCCCAGTCCTCTAGTCTGAGAACCTGGACCCGGGAACAATGACCTGAAGACAGGGTAACCCCTTTCCGGACAAAGGGGGTCCACACTGTTCCCGGGAGACTCTCAAGCGAAAAGTTCTATTTTTTTTCCTTTTTTTTTATTTTTTCTTGTTTAAGATTCAGAACCACATATTGAACCCTTCGGGCTGATCACAAACCATTTTCTTTGTTATAATGTGGTTTAGATTAGACCCACAGCCTTTACATGCTGCCTCTCATTCACCATTCACAAATTGATGGCAGCCAGCTACCATAAAAGACTGGTTTAGCCAAGGACACTTGATGAGCTGTGATTAATGGACAAACCTCTCACTCTGAGACAAGTGCCTTACTTAAACTAATAAACAATTTATCAGAGGATTAAACTAACAATCAGATCGAGCTTGCACATTGAATCTGAATTAAAATAATGGATCCTGATTAAAAAGCCAAGTCTCAGCTAAATTGAGAGGTTGACATAAAGCATAGAAAAGAACTGTGTGGAGATTCAGCCTTTTAGTGGTTCAAAAGAAACTGGACAAATACACAAAGTGAAACAAACTCATCAGATTTAATTTTAGTGTAAAATCCTTTGCAGTCATTGACTGTAGTATCCATTATTATATTTTAAAATTAATGTGCTGAGAACCTGAAGAAAAAAAAATATTTCTAACTGTCCAAATACTTAAGCCTTGACTGTAGATGTATGTTTATTATGATTGTCATATTCTTTACCCTGGTGTTATAGCAAAGTATAGCCATATCCCCCTTCTTTCACTGCACAATATCAGTGGATTAGGACATCTTCTCAGAGTGATGTGAAAACCAGTCCATGCATTTGTATACTTCTGGACTACTGTAATTCCCTATTATCAGGATGTCAGTTAACTTCTAAAAACCTCCCGCTGATCCAAAATGCTGCAGGGAGTACTGACTGAATTAGCAAAGAGCTTAGAATTTCTTAGACCCCGACTCTACAGTCTTTTATTACTGATTGATATTAAATGCCATTGTCCAACTTTTTAGAATAAAAAGAAGATTTGAACCCGAGCCAATGAAGATGGTCATCAAACAAAACGCCTTATTGGTTGCAGTGGATAAAACGAATTTCTGTTTCACTGAAAAAATGTGTTTGATGTTTGGCCCAGTTTTCAATGCAGGTCTGTTAGTTGGCAGTGAGCGCAAAAACTGGAGTTTTGTTCCTTTGATTGTCCTTTCAACACAAATGCTTTGAATTTTTTTCATTGTTTCCCTCTTCAGACGAGCGCTGTAACCCCCAGAGAGAAGGTAAGCTCTGTCCTCTTTCTCATCCCAGTCCCCAGTCTGAGACACCGGGACCTGAGGAACAATGACCTGAAGGATTCAATGGTTTCTGCTGGACTGGAGAGTCCCCCTGTACCCTGGAGACTCTCATGATCAAGTTCCAGTTTGTTTGAAATGACTGAAGATATTTATTTCCATCGATTTTTGCCACCCCTATCTAAGATTTTTAAGTTTTAAAAATCTTTTTAGTTTTTCATTTTTTGTTTTATCGGTAAACAGGCTTTCCGAAGAACTTGACTGGAAACCACGCCATCTATGCTTTTTTTATAATGTCGGACGGTATGTGAAATTTTCCAAAATGGGCACGCAGGAAACTCCCTCTCGCTTTTTGTTTTTTTGTTTTTTTGTGGTTTAAAACCCCAGGCGGTTAGAAGGGTGAACGGCAAGGAAGAAAAGCCTTTTCCAACCCCGACGGGTTTTTTACTGCCAGAGATCCAGGGGCACCACGGTTTTTATGGCCCCCCTCGGGCCTAGGAGGGAGGAGTAAAAAAAAAGAGGGGGCAAAAGGAGCGGGTTTTGGGGTACATTTAAACCCCCCCGCGCCTCCCCAGTCTCTTCTCCCCAACGAAGATCATCCAACAAAATAGAGATTGGGCTGAGGATACCCGGAGGATGAACAGCTGTGGTCATCTCACTGAAACCTGGCTGGGCGGGACACCCCCAAGCCCGGTGTTGGGGCGCCTTTTTCAGCAGACGGACCCTGCCTCGACGGAGGGGCACTTTTCATCCACAACTCCTTTTAAGGGGGCCCCAAAAATGAACGCCTTTCACCCTTGATCTGGAATACCTGGCTGGAAAAAAGCAGACCATTCAAGCGGTAAATTTCCCATTTTGATCTAGCTGTGTATACCCCCCTTGGTAAGCTGTAGCAGAAGAGCTCACTGTCTGATCCCCGGGAGAGAACCCAACCCCGAGGCAGCTGTGAGGGGTGGGGAAATTTTAATCATTTGGGAAATGGCAGTGCTTCCAAAATTCCCGAAATTAACTTTTTCCCCCAGAGACAAAATATGGATCAGGTTTACCAACATCCCCGGAGAAAAAGCTGCAGCAGCACCTACCTGGGCATGCGGACCATCCGGGGGCTAATCCCAGCTTAAAACCCCGCTGCAGGACAAACCAAAACCAAAAAGTTCAAATGGACTGGGGGGGTTTTCAGCCACAAGACTGTTTTGAACTCACTGATGGGGGGTTCAAAAAATGGTCATGGAAACCTTTCATCATCCGTTGGATATGTGAATTTCACGTGGTTCTGCCCACAAAGTCCATCAAAGGGTTTTAAACCAGAAACCTTGGGGGGAAGCACAGGAAATTCTGCTCAAAGCTAGGGGTGTAGCCACAGGTCAGGGGGAAGGTCCCCAAAGAAAACCGACAGAACTGAGGAAGGGGATCCACAGGCCAAAACAGGTAACAACGATTGGACACTTTCCCCAACAACCCACGGGGAAATTGGAGGCATCAGGGCCATAACAGACTAAAAAACAGCAAACGTCAGCCCACCCCCCTCCCGACACCAAACCCCTCTTTCCCCCTTTTCCTCCTGGCAGCAGAGACGTTCATCTCCAAGCAGAGGAGCAGTCCCAGCCTCCCCCGCAGTATCACCGGTGGCTCCACCCAAGAGGATTAAAAAAAGCGCAGGACCAGATAAGGTGTCGGGGGTCCTGAAGCGTGCACATCAGCATGGTGCGGACATTTTCAACTTGTCCCTGCAGTTAGCTTCAGTCTTTTTTAAGTCCCCATCTTTCCCTTGCCAAAAATCGCCGTCACCAGCCCCCTACCCCCAGTGCCTGAAGGGAACGAATGCTTTTGAAGGATCCTTGTCAACAAAGAAACCCTGACGACAAGTCCCAAGAGAACCATCAACAGAGGATCGGTCTTTTAGCACGACAGCCCTCACCCCCGGGAGACCCAAACACCCCGCCAGGATGTTGTTTGGATTTCGTTCAGCCAACACTGTGATCCCGGGTGGGGCCCTTTAAACTTCAAACCTGGGACTGCCTGGCCTCTTGTGCTACTGGGTCAGGGGGCTTTCTCACCAACAGGCCCCAAATGGTGAGTTTGGGAAAACCCACATCCACACTGATCCAGACAGGGAAACCGCAGGGGTGGTGCTCAGCCCAGCCCTTTCACCCCGTTCACCTCACTGACCGCCATTCATTCCACCAACATAGTAAAATTTTACGAACCACGTGTGGGGCTATCGGAAAAAGATGAGACTCACAAGAGGAATCCAGCCCCGACAGATGGTGTGCAACAACCTTGTCCCACCAAAGGACCAAAGGGGGTCATTGTGGGCTTTTGGGGATCCGGAGGGTGGGAAAACACCCCCCCCATTCGGGGAGGGGTGAAGGGGACAAAATCAAGTTCCTGGGCATCCCATCACATCTGACCCACTTGGTCCATGCCCCTCCCACCTGGTGAAGAAGGTCAAAAAAGGGCCTTCTTCCCCAGGAAGCTAAAAGGTTGGACCCCCCCTCAGCTCCTGAAAAAATTTTTACAGACCAAATAGAACACCCTCTGTTTGAGGAAAAGTGGGGAAGGGATGCACTGCACAAGACGGGAAAGGACTTCCCCGGTGGTAAAAAAAAGGGGGGAGGGGGGGAGTCCCCCCACAACGGGACTCTATATCTTTTCCGGGTTAAAAGGGGGGGCCCAGTGATGCTGAACCCCCACCCCCCAGGTCAAAACTGTTTGTACCTCTCCTCTGGCAAGAGGTACAGGAACATCAGAACTCACACCAAGGCTAAGAAATTTTTTTCCCCCAGACGGGAAATCCATCCCCCCCATCTCCCCCACACATCCACCTCCCCCAAACCCAATGGTGATCAAAGCCCCCAAAAAAACTCAGGGCACTGCCTTTAGTCGAAATAAGCAGAAAAATTACTTGCCTTTTTATCCATATTCATACCGTCACTTTTTATTGTTGCACGTTCATCATATTTTTTTCCTATTTTATTTATATTTTTTTCTATTTTTTTATTTTAAAGATTTTAAAAATGCCTTTATGTTACTATTTAAAGAGTGTGAAAAATTTCATTTGCCTCAAAGACAAAAAGTTTTGATTCTGATTCTTGATAATGTGGCTTAGCGGTGATGTCATGTTAAAAATTATAAAACGCATTGTCAGAAGAATTCACTGACAACCTTTTTTTTTTATGAAACCCAAAATTTTGCAACAATACTAAGTTTTCATGGGTGAATTTTGTTTTGCACTGCAGAGTCCACCCCGTCCCCGGGAGACTCTCAGGTACGACCCATAAAACTGTTTATGATGATTTGTTTCAATCTGATTTACCATGGATAAAAAAACCAAGTAGGTTGCAAAAATTTTTTACTAAGTTCAGCAGAACTTCCCAAATTTGTCTTGAATACTTTAAACCGGGACCAAACGAAAAAACCCAAAAAACAAAAATATGAACAAGCAGGGGTTGCAGAGGTTTCCCCGTGTGGAGAGGTTCTATGTCAGGAGTCTGACCAGGGGAAGGCTGTGATCCTGGTTCAGCCTGGCCCCAACCCCCCATCTGAGAGAGCTGGACCGAGCAAATTCCCCAGGAGACCGGAATGAGGGCTGTCTGCGACTGGAGGACCCACACTGGAGACTGGCCCCCTCGGGTAGGGAAAGGGCCTCCCAGCCACAGACAGGGGGAGAGGAGGAAGGGGGGAAACTTTTGGGGTTTACAGCTGATGACAGATCTCACAGAAGTTTTTAATTTCAACAACAACAAAAGGGGGGGTTTTCCAATTTGACTTCATATCCATCATGACCACTGGTATATTTAAGAAAAAAATTTGAAATCAAAAAAAAGTGGTCAGCTGTTTTCGACTGAAGACTTTCTCAGACTGGTTTTCATGCTGCACCAGCAAAAGCCAGCAGGGAAACTTTAATTTAATTTTAATTAAATTTTTATTCAAAAAGTCCCTTTAAATCAAAAATCCCCCCAAGAGACCCAGAGCCCCCAGAAAACCTTGGCGCGGAAGAAAAAACCCTTTTAACAGGAAGAAACCTTGGAATCCGGCTCAAAAGGGGCCCCTCCCCCCGGGCCCGGGCTGGGTGAAAGGAAAAAGGGGAGGAAGCTAGGGAGGAGAAGGAAAGAACATGCAGCATAAAAAAAGGGTTGGCAATGGACAAAGGGGGCCAAATTTGATTAAGTTATGAACAGTTGGGGAAAATTGTTGCTCGCAAAAACATTAGAAAGGAGACAGAGAAAGGCGAAAAAATCGATTGTTTTATTTAATTGTCTGAGAATATTAACCCAATATTTATCTGTAGGAAGGGAAAATTAAAATTGTTAGAAATGGACCAAAACAAAAAACAGCAGGGGTTGGGGGCCAACCATAAAATCGCCCCAGACCCAAAAATACCGGGAAAAAGGTACAGAGATAGAGAAAGTTTTATGCAGTGGTTGAACTGCCCCGAACCAAAAGGCCCCTTTTTGCCTAAGTGCTTTACCACAACAACCCAAAAGATTTCAGATACCTGTTCGTGCTGACAAAAATAATAAACCCCAACAATAAGACCATCTACACTTCAAAACATCACCCCAGTGTCTAAAACCCAAAGGAGGAAATAAAATCAGGTCTTGATCATGTCTTTTCTTCTAAAAAATCCAGGATAAATTTCACTGAACCCCTGAGATCCGATTTTGTTTTCTGAGACTTTTTTGTGTCTGAAAAAAAGGATATCAAATGGAAGACAAAGGGGAAACCCCCCTCCATGTCCCTTCTGTAAAATTCCGGAAAAGGGACCCAGGTCCTTTGTCTTTTTGCTAAAAAACAGAAAATCAAACCAGTTAGAGCTGAATTTCCTTTTTTTGGCCAAAAGAACGTTGGTCGACCCCTCCTCCTTTCGGGTGGGGGGGGGAGTCCAAGGGTTTGAGACCAGGGGGAGGAAGGGAAGTGGGGTTTATTTGTTTCCCTGAAAAAAAGCAGCTCACATTAAAACCATTTTCGTGTAAATCGATCGGGTGATGATCAATAACTGAGTGGTTCTTTTTCCATCAGATTTCGGAACCCCCGTCCCCCAGTAAAAGAAAATTGAACAACGGGAAGTGACATGGGGGGAGGATAGTCATATCCGAATCGACAGATTTAAGGCCCCTAGCGCGTGTGTTGGTCATTTTCGTGTTATGGGAGGTCAAGGGAAAAAGGGTTTTATACGTATTTTAGAGGAATCAGAAGGAAAGGAAAACAGAGAAAACTGTTTGTTTGGAGGAAAGATCAGTCCGGGAATGTTTGCTCTGATGGGGGGACCCCTTGGCCAAAACACGACCCTGCTCCCCCCTCCCCCCTTTCCTCCTCTTCATCTTTTCCCCAAAAGTAGCATTTGGTGGACTTCCTGTTCTGTCCTTCAAAGAGTCCCCCTGACCTTACTCACCTTAAAAAACCAATTCACGAACCTCTGTATCCTGGGGGGTTTTGGGGCCCGGCCCTCGTGTCTGGGGTGAGATAGAAAAGAGTCCCCTCCTTTTAGAAAAACCTCCCCTTGAACAGATAGTTGTCTTACATTTTCGTCTTTACCACACACCTTTTCAAATTTCAAGAAAAAGGTTTATTTGTTAAACTTTTCAAAGGGCCCTTTTGTCTTCCCTTCCAGCCCTTTTAAGGGAAGTTATGAGGTTTGATTTTTATTTTTTTAAATTCTAATCACAAACCTTTCACTAAAGTCTTGGAACATTTTTTTTGTCTTTCTCTGAATTTTGGAAGCTGAGGAAGAAAAGCGCCCTTTTATCTGAAAGATCTGAGAAAAAAAAGAAAAACTTGAAAAACGTCTTTCAGGGGTTCAAATAAAAAAGCCCCATACCAAAGTTTGGTTTCATTCTAGAATTTTAAATGTCAACTAAATAAAAAAATATAATAATCCAAAAAAAATATTTTTGATTTCCTTTCACATTTTGCATTCAGGATACCTCCATTAAATTCTTTTACGGGTTTTTTTGAAATAAAGTTAAATTTTTTTCAGTTTCCTATTTATCTTTTTCGTGACCCTTTTTTAGTTGTCACTTTTTTTAATTTTCTTTGTATGAAAACGGAAATAAAAATAAAAATTAAAAAATTGCCCAGCCCTCATTTTCCCCTTTTGATGTTCTACGTTTGGGTTATTGATCCAATAACGGAGATTTTGGGAACTTGTCAGGGACCACTGGGGGGGAAAAACTTTGATTATTTGTCCATAGAGAATCGATTTTATAAGTGAAATAATATGTTTCCCAAAAGAGAGTCAAAGGGGGATAAAATTAGAGAAAAAATGTGAAAGGGAAAATGATGGAACACAGTATCATTTTTGGGTGGAGATTTTAATTCGACAGTGACCACTGGGGCAGAAGACCGTTCAAAAACACAAAGACGTAAAACAAAAAAAACAAACCGAAATCATCAATAAACATGTTTAAGGGATGGAAAAGGGGGGTTAAGACTGCATGAAGGGCCTAAAACTTTAGACTTGGGATTTTCCCTATTTCATTTGTTTTATGAATTTGATGAATAAAAAAAGAGACGTCGGTGTCTTGATTTTAGATTGGCGGGGCCACGAAACATCATTTCATCTGGAACCAAAATTGGGTTAATAAGGATTTAAAGATGGGTGGAGAAGAGGGCCCCTGGGATGCAACAACTCAAAAGGGAAGAAAATTAAACCCGGGGGTTTTAAATCTCACACAAAGCAGTGCATCGCGGTGTGGGGATCCCGAGGTTGCATTTTAGTTGAGAATGTTTTTTTATTCGTCATTCATTGTCTTTTCCCTTATCATAAACAGGCCAGGACCCCAAAGCAGACCGTGAGCAGAGAAAGTTTTTTCAAAACCAAAAAAAAGAAAAAACAGGAGAGAGGAGGGATTCCCGGGGGCGGGGGATTGGGTTTAAGAACTGGGGGGTTTGGGGAAGGGATGGTGGTTGCCCGGAACTGGTCAACCATGGTGGGGTGGTGGTTTACAAAAACACCAAGGGGGGCCCGGGGGGATGGGTATGGACAAAAGGGAAAAAGGGTTTTCAGAACGATGGTACTTGGGCAAGGGGGAAAAATATGTCGGTTCGGTCCACCAGGTGGCAGGAGGAAAGGTTTTTTTGAACCCGGCAAAAACTTGGGAAATGGGGATTAAAAAAGGGGGGACGGGCTGGGGAAAAAAAGGTTCCGGGGGACCCGACCCCCAAACGGCCCCCCAGCAGGCACCGCAAACCCGCATGAAAGGGGAACTCCCTACCCGGGGAAGTTGGAAAAGGTGTGGGGGGGTGGTTCAGTTAGAGCAAACACAGGAAAAAGCCAGGTTTGAATTCTAGACCATGATAAGTGAGGGGCTCTGGGCAAAAAGAATGGGGCCCCTTAGCCCCGGCGAGAGTTTTGCCAAGACTGGGAGTGCTTTTTTGGCGTCCACCACAAAAGCTGCTCAGGGGCCCTTTCCGCCAATTCCACCCTCTTCCGCCAACTCACCCAGGAGCCTCCAAACATCAAGTTGTGCCTGAGAAATTAAGGGGAAGGCACAGGGGGTGTTTTGTTCCGGGGGCATTGAGAGAATGGCCTACCCCCACATCAGAGGTGTCACCCAAAAAACCCAAGGGCCCTAAATAGGATGGGGGGGGAAAGCCTCGAAAATTCTTGGGGGCTTCCCCCCAGCGCCCACTGGAAAGGGGAAAGATGGAGGTTAACCCGAAAGGTGAAAGTGAAACCAAATGAAACGTGGGAAAAATTTAAAAAACCCCCAAAAACCCGGCGTTTGGGGGATTTGAAAACCCTTCACCTTCGGGGGAGTTTGTCGGGCCCCCCTTTTAAAAAAGCCCCGGGGATTTTCAAATAATTGACTTCTCAGCCTTTTAATTAACGGTTTCCCCCAACCTCTGGGGGAACCAGCAACGGTTTTTGTTGTGGGTTTCCGGGGGTAAAAAATATGGGGAGGTAAAAAAACACAAATCTGTTCAGAAAGTCTCAACCGTATTCACCCAAAATTTGGGACATTAGGCTGACCAAAACCCCAAAAAAGGGCCCAGGGGTTTGGGAAATCCCATCTCCCCTCGGGGTCCTTCCAGGGGGGGTAGGCGCTTGAGTTCCAACTTGAAGAGGGGGAGAGCGGAAGGGCCCAATCAAAATGGGGCAGAGTTTTTTTTAATGGGATATTGTTGAGTTCTTTTTAACATATAGTGTCATCTTCTTTTTAGGGAAAAACCCCGCCCCAGGGGGGAAAACCGGATAATCCCTGCCCTTAAAGAGAGTCAGAATATAGGTTTCTTCCCCCTCCGGCAGACAAAAAATCCAAGGGCGGGGAACCCGGGAACAATCATTACAATTAGGGGGTTGGGGGGCAGGCAGGTTGATTTACAAGACCCCCTTAGACGTTGGGGAGGGGACAGGTCTGAAGAGGAGGACATCTGGTGAGCCCCTTCCGAATGGTAAAGGATTTAAAAATTTTTGGTGAAGGAACCAGTTGTAAAAAACCCCCTCCCCCCCAGTGTGGATTTGGGGGGTTTTAGCAAAAATTTCCAGGGGGTTTAAAGAAAACAAAAAACTGAAAATTCAGAGGAGGATGGATTAGTGAAAAACACGGGGTTTTTTTTACTTCCGAGTCACAAACGGGTGGAAAGAGGGAAGCCCAAAAGCCTGGGGAACCGGGGGTTTTTTACCCAGAGTAATATCGCTGGTAAATCTATGGGCAAAGAAGCCCGGATTTTTAACAGGGGGATTTTTTATTTTTTGAGGAGTTATACCCCCAATTTTTCTTGGGACAGGGGTTTTGGGGGGCAGGAAATTGTCCCTTTCCTTACCTGAGGACCCTTCGGGGATTTTATACCCAATTAGGGGCCCGGGAGGGGTAAGGGAGGTAGAGGGCAAAAGTTTTTATTTGCCCGGGTTAACTTGTTTACTTTGGGGCCAAAATTACGAATGAGGAAAGCCCAAAGGGGGGTTCCCCCTTTCTATAGAATTAAATGGGGAATAAAAACGGGTTCCAAATGTTGGTTCACCTCCATATAAGAAAAAAAAAAAATATCAAATGAAGAAAGTTAAATTTTCCGTTAATATAAATAAATAAAAAAGGCTTTATTTTTTAGGGGGAAACAGTTGTTAAAAATAAAAAAGGAAAATGCAGTTAAAGAAAATATAAAAATCAATAAAATTCCCAAAAAAAATAAAAAACAAAAGGAAAAGATCCCTTTAAATTTAATTTAACAATAAAAAGGGCTTATCTTGTAGGAAAAAGATTTTTCATGTATGTAAAATAAAACTTAGGGGGGCAGACAGAGGTTCCTGGTTTTATTTGGTTTGGTTTCCTTCCTGTTTAAGCCCAGTCCTCTCCCTAAAACAAAAATGTAGGGATCGAGCTAAAGTCTGAGGGACCCACAGGTCAGTAGGGGGGGAGGTGTTTCCTGAGGATGTCAACAGCCCATTTTTTTCTCCCTCGGCCCCCGAAAAGGGGTGGAAGACTTTCTGTTCGTCTGGTTGGGGCCCCCTGTCCCCTTTTGTACTTCCCTCCCGGGCAGAAACCATAAAAAAGGCTGGGTTTTGGGCCTAAAAATTGAAGAGGCCCCCTTTTAAAAATCGCCTCCAAAGGGGGCGCTCTGTCCCCTTCAGAGGGGCTTGTGGGATCGTTTTGTTTTTGGTAACACCCGGAATTTTAAAGGGCCAA
>JAFBJY010001183.1:0-52864 GCA_016801885.1 Toxotes chatareus | reverse complement strand
ATGAGGGAGGTGTGGTCTGGAATGAAGAAGATCACAGGATGTGGGGGAGGAGCAGGCTGACTGAAGGCAGCAGGGAGAGAGCTGATGAGCTGAACACCTTTTTCAACAGATTCAGCTCTCAAACGGCCCAGGTCTCCTCCACCCTTCCCCCACCACCCCACACCTCCCCCCTCCTGCTCCCACCCCTCACCGCCCCTCCTCCCCCTCTTCAGTGAGCTCACCGGACTGGACTGAAACCATCACCCCTCCCCCTGCCCTGACCCCACCCCCCTCCTTAACGCTGGAAACCTGGCAGGTGAGGAGACAGCTGGAGAAGATCAACCTGCACAAAGCCCCTGGTCCGGACGGCATCAGCCCCAGGATCCTGAGGACCTGTGCCAGCCCGCTGTCTGCAGTCTTCCAGCACCTCTTCAACCTGAGCCTCAGTCTGGAGAGGGTGCCACACCTCTGGAAGACCTCCTGCCTGGTTCCTGTCCCCAAGAAGTCTTCTCCATCCGGCCTCTGTGATTACCGTCCAGTTGCGCTCACATCACATGTGATGAAGGTGCTGGAGAGGCTGGTGTTGGCACACCTGAGGCCGCAGGTGAAGTCTTCTCTTGACCCCTTGCAGTTAAGCCTATCAGCCACGCCTTGGGGTGGACGATGCTGTCATCTATCTGCTGCAGCGTGCTCACTCACACCTGGATGGAGGTGGAGGCACTGTGAGAATCACTTTCTTTGATTTCTCCAGTGCCTTCAACACCATCCAGCCTCTGTTGCTGGGTGAGAAGCTGCGGCTGATGGGTGTCAGTGAGTCCTCTGTCTCCTGGATCACTGACTACTTGTCAGACAGGCCACAGTTTGTCCGGCTGGGCAGTGTCCTGTCTGATGTGGTGGTGAGTGGTGTGGGAGCCCCTCAGGGCACTGTGCTCTCTCCTTTCCTGTTCACCTTATACACCAGTGACTTTCAGTACAACTCAGAGTCGTGCCATCTTCAGAAATTCTCTGATGACTCTGCTGTTGTCGGGTGTATAAGGGACGGACAGGAGGGGAGTACAGGCGGCTGGTGGACAGATTTGTAGAGTGGGCGGGAGTGAATCACCTGCTGCTGAATGTGGACAAGACCAAGGAGATGGTGATAGACTTCAGAAGGAAGGGATCAGCTCCTCAGCCCCTCAGCATCCAGGGCAGAGACGTAGCTGCTGTGGAGGAGTACAAGTACCTGGGAGTGACCATCGACAACGGACTGAACTGGAAGACCAACAGCACAGCTGTGTACAAGAAGGCCTGCAGCAGACTCTACTTCCTGAGGAAGCTGAGGTCGTTCAACGTGTGCAGCAAGATGCTGGAAATCTTTTACCAGTCTGTTGTGGCCAGTACTCTGTTCTCCTCTGTGGTCTGCTGGGGGCAGCATCTCAGCCAATGACACCAACAGACTGAACAAACTGATCAGGAAGGCTGGCTCTGTCATTGGCTGCAAACAGGACTCTTTTGAAGCAGTGATGGAGAGGAGGACTCTGAACAAACTGTTATCCATCATGGATAACCCTGACCACCCTCTCCATACTGTACTGGACGGACAGCGGAGCGCCTTCTCCAAAAGGCTCAGACAGCCGCTGTCATAGGAACCGCTACAGGAAATCATTCCTGCCACATGCTATAGGACTGTATAACTCATCACCCCTGTGCCAGAGATAACCTGTGTTATTGCTGTTATGATGATTATGCACCTTAACCTTGTTTACAACTGTATTTCATTCTGCACTCTTATTCATTTTTATTCTTGCACATTCATATTACTGTCCTACAGTTTTACAGTCTTAATAGGTTTCATAGTTATTTATAACAATTTTTATCTTCATTGTACTATTGTGTTTATTACCTGTACACGGCTGCTATAACAGTTGAATTTCCCAGTTTGGGATCAATAAAGTATTTTATCTTATCTTATCTTATCTTGACCCCAAACACACCTCCAGGCTGTGTGAGGGCTATTTCACCAAGAAGGAGAGTGATGGAGTGCTGCATCAGACCACCTGGCCTCCACAGTCACCTCACCTCCACCCAATTCAGATGATTTGGGATCACTTGGAGCGGAGACTGAAGGGAAAACAGCCAACAAGTGCTCAGCACCTCTGGGAACTCCTTCAAGACTGTTGGAAAACCATTCCAGGTGACTACCTCATCAAACTCACTGACACGATGCCAACAGTGTGCAAAGCTGTCATCAAAGCAAAAGGAGGCTACTTCCCACAATCCAAAATACAAAACATATTCTGCTTGCTTTAACACTTTTTTCTTAACTATATATCTGAGGGTCCTGTATGGGGATGGGATTTGAGTGTTGTCACTGCGGTGGGGCATCTGTGTTCCTTCATAGTTTTCACGTCTTCAGTATCAATCTACAATGTACAAAGTCAGAAAAATAAAGGAAAACCACTGAATCAGAAGGTGTGTCCAAACTTCTGACTGCTACTGTACAGAATTTACATCATCAAGTATTCATTTACATTACTTCATGCACTGATCGTCTATTCCTGAGCAGGACCTTTTTATCTTTATATGCTTTGGTTCAGTTGCAACTAGAGTCACCCCATATGAAACTCAGATTCCTTCAAGGAAAAAAACACAAATTTCACTTACACATGTATTTGTTCACCTTTACACCTTTATTTCTTCTGCTAATATTTCCTATGACCAGATAAACTTCAACATGTACTTAAACACAACATTGTTTTCAACTTTCCCATCTAAGTTTCTAGTTTACTCATCCAGGGTGTCCGCAGGGTTTGAAAAAGTATTCAAAGCTGATAAATCAAAATTGACAAATTTAAGGCCATTAAAGTGTTAACTGTCTTTTAGAGCTACTATTTTGTCAGACTATGAGGTGTCCTATTCCCATTGAAATTCTATCTGCTAAACTTCCTGTTAGCTCCTTTAAATGTGGGCTTTAGCATTTCTGGGCACATAATCAAAGATCCTCGCCTCAATCCTGAACTCTAGGCTCTGTATGTTTAATGCTGATGTCATATTCAGTGTTTGTACCACATCTCAAACAAAAAAGCCTTATCCTCAGCCTTTCACTTCCAAACTGGAAGACAGAAAAAAACAGTCCCATTTGCTGTGGTGTATCGTCCACCTGCTGCTTACTCAGAGTCTGAATCACTGAATTTTCATCTGATTTAGTGCTGAGTACAGACAAAGCAATTATAGTGGGTGACTTTAATATTCATGTAGATACCCACAATGACAGCCTTAGGACTGCTTTCTATTCAGTATTAGACTCATTTGGCTTTTTGCAAAATGTTAACAAACCAACTCACTGTTTTAATCACACCCTTGATCTTGTACTGACCTATGGCATAGAAGCTGAATATTTGACAGTATTCCCTCAGAACCCTGTTTTATCCCATCATTCTTTAGTAACATTTGAATTTACAATAATGAACTGCACAGCATCTGGGAAAAAAAATAACTACTGTAGATATTTGTCTGATAATGCTGTTACCAAATATAAGGAAGTTATTCCATCTTTATTATCTCCGTTGCATGTGGCAGTTTTACAGAGGGCAATGGCCTAAACTTTACTCCAGCAGATATAGATTATTTAGTTGATAGTACTGCTGCTTCATTACGTTCAACCTTGACTCTGTTGCCCCTCTGAAAAAGAAGGTCAGTAATTAGAGGAAGCTACCTCCATGGTATGATTCACAAATACGCACTTTAAAGCAGATATCACAAAAGCTGGAAAGGAAGTGGTTATCCACTAATTTAGAGGAATTCCTCCTAGCCTGGAAAGACAGCTTCATAACGTATAAAAAAGCCCTTCGTGAAAGGCAAGAACTGCCTATTATTCATCATTAATAGAGGAAAACAAGAACAACCCTAGGTTTCTTTTCAGCACTGTAGCCAGGCTGACAAAGAGCCATAGCTCTGTTGAACCATGCATCCCTCTAGCTCTCACTAGTGATGATTTTATGAGCTGCTTTAGCAACAAAATAGTAGACATTAGAGATAGAATCCATCTTATCCTGCCTACAACTGTTAATGATGTGGGTGTATCAAGAACAGCATCTTTAGAAATGTCTGCCCGGGGTCCAAAACCCCCTTTGCCTGGTCAAAAACCCCTCCCTCCGGGCCCCCCCAAAGCGATTTGGGCCCCAGGGGGGAAAAGCTCCGGACCCTTTTTTTTGGGGTGGGAAAATTTCGGGGAAAAGCCCCAAATAAAACCCACGGGGAAACCGGAAAAACACCCAACCCCCCTTTGGGGGGGCCCCCCCACCCAAAAACCTCCCCCCCTCCCTGGCCCCCCCCCCCAAAAGGGACCCCCAGAGTTTAGCTGGGGGGAAAACCCCCTTCTTCCCAAAACTTTCAAAAATCTTTCCCATTTAGAAAAGGGGACGGGGGGCCCCCGAAAAGGGTTTTCTTTTAAAAAAAACCCCGGGGGAAAGGGGAAAAACCCCAAAAACCCGGGGGGGGAAAGGGGAAAGGAAAAAAAGGGGCCAGGGGCAAAGGGGAAAAAAAACCTTTTTGGGGGGGAAGGGGGAAAATTTTAGCAAGGAAACCCCGGGGGGGAAAGGGGGGGGTGCCCGGGGGAGGGGGGGAGGGGGGAGAAAAACCCCCCGGTAAAATTGTTTCCCTCGGGGGGCCCCAAAACGACCCTCCTCCAAAATTTTAACCCCTGGGCCCGAGACATGAAAAGGACCTGGGAAATTTCCCCTTAAACCCCCCGGCCTAAAACCCCCTCCCTTTCTTTTCCAAAAAATTTTTCCTTCCCAATTTGGGGGTTTTACCCCTCTTCTCCCCCAAAAACCAAATTTAACCCCCAAAAGTTTTTTTTCCCCAAAAAAACCTTTTTTCCCAAAGGGCCCGGGCCCAAAAAAGTTTGGCCTTTTTTTTTAGGGTTTTAAAAAAACCCCTTGGGGAAATTCACCCCGTAAAATTTTGCCCCTTTTTCCCCCTTTCCCAGTCCCCACGGGCCCGGAACCCCTCCCCCCCAAAGGGGGCTTTGGGGGAAGTTGGGGAAAAAAGGGCCCCGGGCGGGGGCCCAAAGGGGGAAGCCCCGGGGGGGCCAGAGAAAACCGGCCCCCGGGGAACCCGGGGCCCCCCCCGGGAAACCCAAAAAGGGTTTTTGAAAAAAAACCCCGGAGGAGGGTTTGGGTTTCGGGGAAAAGAGGCTCAAAAAAAAAATTTTTTGGGGCAGGGCCCCCAAAAAAAAGCCCCCAAAAAAGAACCGAAAAAGAAAGAAGGGGGGGGGAAAAGAGGAGGGAAAAAGGGGGAAAATTTTTTTTTAAAAAAAACCCCAGATTTTTTTAAAAACCCCAAAGGGGGAAAGGGGGAAAAAGGGCCAAAAAAGGGGAAAAAGGGGAGGGAAACAGGGAAAAAAGAATGGAAAAAATTTTTAGGGGGAAAAAGGGACAAACCTGGTAAAAAAGGGGGGTGAGTGGGAAAAAAACCGGGGTAAGGTTGGGTTCCTAATTTTTTTCCCGGGGCCCTTTTAAAATTTTCCCTTTACAACCAAATTTTTGGGAAAACATGAAATAAACACCCCCCAAACCAAAAAGAAAAGGGTTTTAAAAAAAACCCCCCAAAAATTTAAACGGGGGGGGGAACAAAGGGGGGGGGGGCCTTTTTTTGGGGGGCCCAAAAAAAAACCGGGGGGGGAAACGGGGGGGGGGGAAAAGGGGGAAAAAGGGGGGGAAAAGAAGGGGGAAGTTTTTCCCCTGCCCCTCGGGGTTTTTTTAAAAAAGCCGGGGAAAAAGGGCAAATCCTCAAAGTTTTTTTTTAAAATGTCCCATTTAAAAGGGGGTTTTTAAATTATTACCTCTTTTTAGTTCTAGAGAAAACTTTTCTTTAAAAATTTAAAAAGCCCCGTGTTTTTGGCCCAAAAACCTAAAAGGCCCAAAAAATAAAAACCCCACCCTTTTCCCCAAAATTTTTTTTTCCCCCCAAAGGCCCCTTTCCCCGGGTTTTAAACGCCCCACCCAAAAAGGGAAGGAATAAAACAAATTTTAAAAAGAAGATTCCCTTTAAAGGGAAAAACTTTTGGGGGGGCCTTTTTTTAAAAAATTTTCCAACAAATTTTTAGGCCCCCATTTTTGGATTTTAGTTTCCCCGGAGACCTATTTTGGGGGGTTTGGAAAGCCCAAAAAAACCGGGGGTTTTCCCAACAAAATTTAAAAACCCCCCAAAAAGGGAAATTTTTGGGTTTTACTCCCTTTTTTTTCCCTTTTTCCCCCTTTGTATATCCCAAAAGGGGGTTTTTTTTTTTTTAAAAAGGGCCCAAAAAAACGGGGGAAAAAATTTTTTAAAGGCAAATTTAAAATTTTGTTTTTTTTTGGCCCTTTTTAAATAATTTTTTCTATAAATTTTTTAAATTTTTAAAAATTTTTTTCTATAGTTTTCCAAATTTTTTTTTTTTTTTGGGTAAAGATTTTTAGAAAAAAAATAAAAAAATTTGGGGGAAAAATTTTTTTTTTTCCTTCCCCCTTTTATAAGCCCGGGGGGTTTCCTTTGAAACCGGGGGCCTGGTTTTGGGGCGAACCCCCAAAAGCTTTTTACCCCTTTTTTTTCCCGAAAAAATTTATTTCCCAAATGTTTAATTTTCTTTTTTCAAAAAAATTTAAAAGTTTTCTTTTAATTTTAATTTGTTTTTTAATGGGTTTTCTGAAATTAAAATGTCAGGTTAGGGGCCCTTTTTAATTAAACCCAAATTGGAAAGGGGGAAAAAGATTTTTTTTTCCCATTTCCCCAATTTTCGGAAAAACTGGGAATTTTTTCCCCTTGGGGGTTTTCCGTTTAAAAAAATTTTAGTTTTTTATTTTTCCCTTTTTTTTTAAAAAAACCCCCGGGGGCCCTTTTTTCTTCCAAATTTTTTGAATTTAATTTTAAAATATTTTTTGGGCCCTTTTTTTTTTTTTACCCCAAAACCCTTTAAACCCCCTTTATTTTTTTTTTTTTCTTTTTTTTTATTTTAAAAAATTTTCCTTTTTTTTAGGTTTTTTGGGGAAAAGTTTTTAAATTTTAGTTTTTTTTAAATAAAATTTTTCCGCCCAATTATAAAAAATTTTGTTACAAAAAAGGGAAAAATTTTCATGGGGAAAGGGAAAAATTTTTTGGGGGGGGGGTTTTAAAAGGAAAAAAAAAATTTTTTTTTTTTTCTTTTTTCCCCAAAAAAAAAAACTTCGGGAAAAAGAAAAGGAAAACCCCTTGGTAATTTTTCCCCTATTTTTTTTTCCCAAAAAAAACCCGGGAAAAGCCTTTTCCGGGGAAAGTTTTAAAGGGCCCAGCTTTTTCCCCCTTTTTTTGAGAACGGATTCCCTTACCCGTTTTCGGAAAAAAAACCCGCCACAGGAAAAGGTTTCTTCCTTTTCCTTTTTCAAAAGGGGGGGGAAAAAAGGGAAAAAAACTTTTTTTTCCCCCAAAAAAAAAAAAAAATTCTTTCCTTCCCCAAAAAATTTTTTTGGAAGAAATTTGGGAACCAAATTTTTTTCCCCTTAAAAAGGGGAGTTTTTCAAAGAAAAACAAAAAAAGGGGATTTATTTTTTTTGGGGGGGCGGGGTTTCCTCCTTTGAAACACCTTTACTTTTTTTTGGGGGGGGGAAGGGTTTTTCCCGGGGGGGGAAATTTAAACGCCCTTTCCCCCCCCGAGGGAGGGCCCCGGAAAAAAAAGGGGAAAAAAAACAAAACCCCCCTTTCCTGGGGGGAAAAAAAATTTGCGGGGAAAAAACGGGGTTTTGGAAAATTCCATTTCCGGGGAAAAGGGAGAAAAAATGAAAAGAAAGCCCCCCCCGTTTACGGGAAAAAAGGCCCCCCCCCCCTTTTAAAGGGAAGTTTGGGAAGGAAAGGCCTCTTTTTCCCCTTTCCCGGGAAAAAATTGGGGAAAAAAGCCCGGGAAAGGGGTTTTTTCTTCGTCCCTGTTTCCCAAAAACCCCTTTTTAAAAAAAACCGGCAAAAACCCAAAAGGGCTTTCAAAAATTAAAAAGCCCAAAAAAAAAATTCTTCCCAAAATTGGTAAAAAAGTTTTTTTTAATATTTGGGCCCTTTTAAAGGGGCCCTTTTTCAGCAAGTTAATTTTGACTTTAATACCCCCCCACCTTGGGGCTTTTTTTTAAAATGGGAAAAATTTAAAAATTTGAAAATAAACAATTTAAAATTTTAAAAAACCAAAAAATTTGGGAAAAAATTATTTTCCCATTATTAAATTGTAAAAACAAAATTTGGGGAAAAAAAACCCCATTTAGCCCTTTCAAATTTTTTTAAACTTGCTTTTTTTAAACTTTTAAAAAGGCCAAAAATTTAATTTTGGGGGAAAAAAAAAACCCTTTGAAAAATGCGGTAAAATTTACAATAAAAAACAAAATTTTTTAAAAGCAACCAAAAAATTTTTTTAATATTTTTTAAACAAAAAAAGGGGGTTTTTTTTAAAAAAATTAAACAAATTTTTATAAAGAAAAAAAGGGTTTAAACAAAATTTAAAAAAATTTTTAAAAAAAGGGGTTTTTAAAATTGAAATAAAGAAAGGGGGGCAAAAAAAAAATAAAGAAAAAAAAAATTTTAAGCTTTAAACTAAAAAGAAAATTTAATTAATTTAAAAAAGGAAAAAATTTTAAAAATTCGGGGTTTAAAGGGGAAAAAAAATTTTTAAAAAAAAGCAAAAAACTAAAAAAAATTTAAAAATTGTTTTTTTTCAGTTTTTCAAAAAAAAAAAAAAATTTAAAAAAAGGATTTTAAGGGTTTTTTTTGGGATTTATTTTTTAAAGATTTTAAAAAAAGAAAGGGGTAAAAATTTGGGAAAAACAAAAAAAAAACCGGGAAGAAAAAAACGGGTTTAAAAAAAGGAAAGTTTAAAATTTTAAAAGAAAGTTAAAAAAAAAAAAAAGGGGGGAATTTGTTTTAAAAATTAACAAAAAAGGGTTTTAAAAAAAACCCTTTTTAAAACTAAACCCGAAAAAAAAGGTGGGTTTTTGTTGAAAATAAAAAAATTTTTTTTAAAAGGGGTTTTCTTTCCCAAAGGGGTTTTAAAGGGGGGTTTCGTTTCTGTGGGTTTTGGCTGGAAATTTAAAACAAATTTAAATTTTTGGGGTTTTTTTTTTGAATTTTAAAAAGAAAATTATTTTTTTTTTCCTTTTAAAATTTTTTTCCCCTAAATTTCCAAAAAAAAATTTTTTGGGCCAAAACCACATGGGGGGAAAGGAAAATGGGAGGGGGAAAAAATTTTTAATTTTTATTTTTAAACCGGGGAAAAAACCACGGGTTCCTTGAGATTTTTGGGGGAGAACTTAGGGGTTAGAAAATTTTTTTTCCACAAACCCCTTTTAGGGTTTATTTGGCCCAATAAAGTATCATTTTTAAACAATTTTTAATGGGAAAATTTTAAAATTTGGGGTATAAAAACTGGTGTTTCAATGTCATTAAGTTTTTCGGGAAAACCAGAAACAGGCATCCTTTTTTAAGGCAAAATCCACGTGGGGCGGAATTTTCTCAAGTTTCATAAAACAGACTTGCATCAGGTACAGGATTCGCTTTGGTGGAGAGGTGCAACAATGAAGCATCACCGAATCGATGCAAAACAGTTGGTTATTATGGTGGATCAGTCACTGCGTTCTTACCTCAGAGACATCGCAAGACCCATCATCATCTGGTCCACCAGCACACCCCCAACTTTCTGTTCATGGATGATAATGCTCCACCACATCAGCCCAGAATTGTCAGCTCCACTTCAGGAAGTCAGGAGTGCCTCATATGGTATGGCCAGCAATGTCCCCCTGACCTGAACCCCATAGAGCACGTCTGGGACCCTTTGAAGCAGAGACTGGATGATCATTGCCCCACCCCGCGTCACCTGGCAGAACTGCGTGTAGCACTTGTGGAAGAGTAGAAACGCATATTGCCTCAGAACAACATCATGAGGCCAGTGAGGAGCAGCGGGGCGATAGTCCTGTCAATAAAGCCATCGTACAGCAAATAAAGTTGAAACACCTTCTACCCCAATGCTCCAATTTTGTTGATTTGGGGGCTTTCCTTGTTATTGTTAGAAATTTTGGCCCATAATAAATATTAAGCCTAAATGAAAGGTGTTTCTTCTCATTCATTATTAGTAATGTCTCAAGGGAACTTTTACTCCCATTTCTAAACTAAAATTCAGAATAAAATAGGAAAAGCACTCTGATAATAATATCCCTTACTTAGCCTTAGATGATGTATGTTGTTCCCACTCAACCTGCCCATTTCAAACCTGCGCACTCCAGATATGAATTATTTCAAGCTTCACAGCTTAAACCTGCTTCCAGGACAGGAGAAAAGATTCTACTGCAGAGGAAGACTCAGAAAGGGGACAATAACAAAACCGCCACTTTGCTGCGAATCTGCAGGCAGTCCAGTACTAATATATCCACATCTATCACTGTCAGCAAATACTCAGTATATCTAGTTAAAATCACTAATCTGGTAACTGTACATGATCACATACTAGGAATAAACTGTAGCTCAGTCATGTAGTCTGGTTTTGTGATATCTTGCTTTTGCTGGCTTATGGTTGTGATGTGTATGAAAACATACTGGATGTAACATCTTCCTCTCCCTCCCCCACTGCAGGGCTGAGGCTGGGACACAAAGGCGTCTGATGAGGTACAGTTTCTTCACTTCCATCCACATTTTCTTGTGTTTCAGCCTGATACTAGAAATCCTTTCTGGTTATTTTCCCCCCTCATCAGTCTGAGAACAGAATTTTATCTTTGGAAATGTATTAAAGAGAAAACCTGAGTTCAGCTAAATGTCTATTAAATTCACTTGTTCTGTAATGTCTCTCACTACAGAAAGGCATGAGTGTTGATCACTGGACTTCCCGCAAGGCAGCTGGTCAGAGAGTGACATCTGTCAAGCCCCAGTCAAGCCGCTGACACGCCCTCCGGACATAATCCTGGCAACAAATAGGAGATTGGTGGTGTGATCACACAGGAGGAGAGGGAAAACACCTGGACACCAGTATGGCCACATGTAGCCATGCAAGCTGCATACTGTCATAGCTTAAACTACTACATCTACAGGCTCAATGGGACTGCTTTGTAGACGATCTACACACTCAGTCTGTCCATAGATACTAGTTTCCTAGATTGATGACCTGTTACAAGTTAATCTTCCCTACAGCACTGTGTTAAAACTTTATCATTACTGTATGTTAGGTGCTTGTGTCAGTGTGAACACTGAGGTTGCTCAAGAGATAGTGAAAGTCCACTCCTTCATCCCACCAAGATTAAAGACTAGTAGAGCTGAAGATAATCCATATCCAAACAGCGTGTGGCCTCAACTTGCAGTAAGGCCTCATCATGTTCACCCACATCCTTTACAGGATGCACTCCATCATCTTTGTATCTCACTCCCCTCTGCTCCTAATGCTTCTATATTAAATATCTTCCTTTTATTGTGCTTGCATGCGTTCATCATGTGCTTAGTCATCTTGCACTTCTGCTGTATTCCTCAGATGTAATGCTTAAGCTTGCTATGAAGGAACTTCATGCAGCCATTAGCAAACAACAGACTACTCACTTGAGCTGCATTTATTGTGGCGGGTGATTTCAGCCACTCAAACCTTAAAGACTTCCACTGCTCCCCAAGAATTTCTCCTTTATGTTTCCTGCCCCACAGAGGAACCAGGCTTTAGAATCATGTTTATACAGAAACATTGCTGGAGCTTACACACGTGACTCCCTCCCCACCTGAGACAGTCTGATCACCTTTCTTTTGTTCCTCATCCCCAAATGTATTCACCCCTCTCATCAACCGTGTAAAGCCAGCAGTGAAGACCGTCAAAGTGTAGTATGTGTGAGGGACAGACTCTATTACTTCAGGACAGAGACTTCTACACACAGACTGGAGTATGTGTTTGCTTCTCCAGGCTCCCACTACAGGACATTGACCACATGCTACCTCCTCTAGTGCTGGATTATATCAACACCACCACTGACAGCGTCGCAACACAAGAAACAAGATCATCCACGTACACCCCCTAGTCAGAAGCCCATGGATGAACAAGGAGAGTGCGGTTCCTGCTGAAGGCCGGGACTGCGCCTTCAAGATCAGGTGATGCACAAGCCTGATGGTCAGGGCTTCTAACCTAGAAGGGCCATCAAAAAAGGTAAGCACTGCTAGCTAAAGGTAAGAGGAGCATTTTCCAACTCTGACCCAGCTGGCATGTGACAAGGCATCCAGGCCATCAGTGACTACAAACCCAGTAGTGTCTGATCCGGCGGCACAGATGTCTCCTTCCTCAATGACTAAATTACTTGCGCTCATGACTACCCAGAACATGAGAGCGGCTAAGACAACACCTCAGCAAACCATCAATTAAATTTTGTCCACCAGAATGCCATCTATATATCTGTTGATTGTAGTATATATCTCAACTGTAGACACTTTGTATCCTGCACTTGTGCGCTTTGCACACTACTGGTTTAGATGCTAAACTGCATTTGGTCAAAGTCAAAGTCCAACTTTATTGTCAACGACCATATACCTGGGTCGTACATAGGTTTTGAAATTTTGCGACGCTCCCTTGGCCCACTGCAATTATTTCACAGTAGATAGATAATTAAAGACAGTATAGCATAGACAGTATAAACACACAGTTCCATCAACAATACAAAACAACATTTTAAACAGTATGAAACATATCTCAGGCGTTGAAAAGACCTACTTGAGAGAAATGCTTATATATAATACAAAATAAATGACACAAAAGAATTTGTGTATGATTTCTAGCTCAAATTGTATAATTTAAGCAATAACAGAGATTTATATAGCGGCTATTGTTACAGCAGCTGAATAAGTACGGTGCAAGTCTGTTTCAACCCAGTGGTGTGTGTGTGTGTGTATGGGGTAGATTATAGTTCCAGGGGTTCAGAGGGGGATGTGGGTGTGAGGGTCTAGGGTTCATGTGTGCAGAAGTCCCTCCAAGGGAGGGATGGCAAGGCAGGGAAAGTTCAGCATCCTGACAGCATAGGTGGGCAAGAACTGTCTCTCTCAGTCTGGGTTCCTGGCCGGAGGCTCTTCAGTCCTTCCGGACTGTAACCAGACTGAAGTAGTTCGTGGATAGGTGGGTGGGATGGTACACTGCAATGCAAGAGGAGCTTTCGGATGAGGCCGATTGTGGTAGATGTCCTGAAGGGAGGGAGAGGGACACCCATGACCCTCTCAGCTGCTCTCACTTTCTGGCGATGTAGCTTCTTCGGCAGGACACATTGCAGGTGCCATACCTACACAGTGATGCAGCTAGTCCAGGATGCTTTCTGTATGGTGCCTTTGCTAGAAACTGCACATTGATAGAGAACTGGGGCTTTGGCTCTTCTCAGTTCTGAGGAGGAAGTAGAGTCAACTGTTGGAGCTTTGCTGGTCAGTGATGCAGTGTTTTTTGACCAGGAGAGGTCTTCTGAGAATGTACACACCCAGAACTTGGTGCTGCTCACTCTCTCCACAACAGCCATCGTGATGGTTAGTGGGGTGTGCTGGAAGTGCGACTTCCTCCTGAAGTCTATGACGATCTCCTTTGTCTTCTCTCACGTTCAGGGAGAGGTTGTTGACACTGCATTTCACTGGGCCCAGGCAGCTCCACCCCTCACTCCCTGTAGTATGTCTCATCGTCGTTGTTAATGTGACCTACCACAGTTAATGTCATCTACCAAGCTTGATGAAGAGGTTAGGTAGCTGTGTGCCAGTGTACAGTCATGCCGTCAACTTCAGGTGAATTGAAGGAGGGCTCAGCGCACTTGCATCTTAGCAGGGGCCCACGTGTGTTGATGTGATGGTGCTGGAAATGTTGCTTGCCGACCCGTGCTGCCTGTGGACTTACTGTCAGAAATCAGCAATGCCAGTGCACGATGAGTGTCTGATCTGAGTTGGTCCAGTTGGAGAATGAGTTGCTGAAGGATGATAGTGTTGAATGCTGAGACTGAAGTCTACCAACAGCATTCTGACATATGAGTTTTATTGTCCAGGTGTGTAAAGAGGGCTGAATGGAGGAGCAATGATGATTGCATCATCGGTCCCGAAGGCGGTTGGACCCGATATACAAATGAAAAGGAGGTCCCAGGGTGAGGGAGAGATGGCTTAATGTGATGCATGACTAACGGCTCAAAGCACTTCCATTAGGATGAGATGGAGGTGCAGCAGAGACGAGTAGTCGTTGGAAGCAGAGGGAGGAAGCTTCTTGACGCGCAGGAATGATGGTGGAGGCTTTGAGGCGCGTGGGGACAACAGCTGTACTCAGTCATGTGTTAAAATGTCATGTGAAGACATCTGTGAAGTTCCGCAGCACAGTCTCAATACTCCACCAGGGATGTATGTCAGGACCCGGGGTTTGCGTGCATTGACCCTACTGAGGATCTCCTGCGCTGACTGGGGATAGAGTCTCATCGTCCGCCTGGTCACCTGAGGTAGCCAGGGGAGGAAGTGGTGTCTTCACAGCCAGGGGTGCTGTTGTGCTCAGCTCATTCGGCAGAGAGTGGTGGAGCTGTCAGCTGTCACTTGCAGTGTGGAAGCAGATCCCGTACGATGGACTGTATCCCCTGCCTACAGACTCCGGGGTGTCTCTGCTGTCATTGAAGCGCTGCGCCTTCATCTTCTAGATACTGCCTCTTAGCCTCTCCTGATGCCATACTGAGCAGGTTTGCTCTGTTGTCATAGGCCCCCAGCTCTGAGGCAGCATTCCTCACCCTCAAGGAACCTGTGAGCCTGCCCTGCTGAGCCATGGCTTCTGGTTGTTAAACAGTGATTGAGAAATAGTCTTGTCTGTGACATACATCAATGCACTTAGAGATGTGAGTGAGTAGCCGGTCTCTGTGTGTATTCTTGTAAGTCTATGGAGTTGTTGTAGGTGGCAACCTGTTTGAATATCTCCCAGACTGTGGTGGAGAAACAGTCTTGCATGTGTCTGAGACCCTTCTGACCCACCTGCGTCACCTGCCTGAGAACTGCTTTGGTGACTTTGACCAATTACTCTGTGGCACACTGGCATCAAAATAATAACAGTCATGTGGTCAGAGGGTGCTGAGGTGGGGAGAGGGAGTGCTGTAGAGTCCCCTCTCTGGATGTTTGAAAACATATTGTCCAAGATAACATTTCCCCGTGTGGGAAAGATTCATATGCTGCATGAACTTTAGAGCTTCCAGACTTTGGGATGTCTGCATGCTTGAAATCGCCACGCTAGAACAAGAAAGAGCATCCAGGTGAGCTCTGCTGCTCACTGACTTCACTGGTACAGTTAAGTTCAGTCACCTCCCTCCTGGTGTTGTTGTTTATTTGGAGCTAGGAGGATGTAAACAGCAACATGTGTATATGGCTGTGAATTCCCTCGGAAAGGTAGAAAGCAGTCTACATTTGATATCTTGATCTCCAGCAGTAGTGAGCAGTGTTTGCTACGATCCTGGCAGCATCCCGCGACACAAGCGTCATTGATTAAACTACAGAGTCCCCTGCCTTGATCTTTCCTCAACCTTGGCCGAGAGCTCTGTCTTCTTCCGATAGCATGTTAGCTTGATCCAGATAGATACGTGCTGTCAGAATACTGTTGATGAGCCATGTTTCCACAAACACAAGGACACTAACATTCTCTCCACAGACTTCATGAAGTGATAGACGGAGTATGCGTACGTCATCAAGCTTGTTGTCCAATGACGTACATTGGACAGTCACGATGGTGGGGAATGGCAGAGAGCTTATTTGGTTGTATTAGCGTAGCCTATCCAGTTCCTCGATGCTTACCCTCTTCTGTTTCTCTCTGCACGCACATATGTGGCGCCTCCACCAGTAGGCGCAGAATCCCAGGAAGTAGGGTGGGTGGCGCAATTTGGAATGCCCCCAGAGCGATGGCCGCAGATCCCATGGTATGTCCCGTAGCTCATTCAGGTGTGGTGGGTGTAGGATTATTTCTCTGCTGATGCAGAGCAGTAAATCCCGGCTGTATGTGCGCCTTGGTGGAAGTGTGGACATAATGAAGGGCAGAAACAAAGCACAATCTTGACCGCGACAAAAACATTGTAAACACTGTCTACTCGTTGGAGACGGGAGGCAGCACATTCTACGTGTCCCAGCGCTGCCATCTTGATGTTACCCTGTCCATGTACATGTGTAATGACAATAAAGTTGAATTAGCTAATCTGAATCATCTAGTATCTGGTACAGCATTTCTAGTTGTTTGTAGATACCTTGAGCAGTAACTGCTGATTAACACTAAAAACATCTTTACACAGGTGTGCTCAGTGGCCCAGTGGATTACGGCCTCTGTGCTCCAGGACGAATCCAGTGCACAGACTGGCAGAGTCTTCAGGGAAGCAGCTACATGCTATGAGGGAGAGGGTGGACCTGGGAATACATCTCCCTCCGTCCTGCAGCTTCATCTCCAAGTGTGCTGATAAGCGTCACCCATGCCACAGGACAGTAACCTGCTTCACCTGAGCAGAAACCCTGGCTGAATGCTGAAGTCATGGCTCTGCTGAAGCCCCAGGATGCTGCGTTCCAGGGCAGGTGAGGCATCAGCGCTGAGTGGCGAGGAAAGAGACTGACTTAGCAGGACACATCTCAGGGGCAAAGCCACATATGCTCTCAGAAAATTCAAGGGTCACTTCACCTCCAAGCGACCCCGGGCATATGGAAGAGGCGTCAAGTGCATCTGGCAAACTACAGCTTAACCTCTCCGCTTGAATGCACTCAGCAGATTCCTGTACCGCTTCGAGGATCCTGACCCCCCTCCCTCAGCGCAGACTCCACACCACCACAGTGACACACCTCTCAGTGTGACCACAGCTGAAGTGAAGAGGCCGCTTACAGGAATTAACCTCAAGCTGCAGGCCCATGTAACATCCCAGGGGGCGGGTGCTGAAATTTAGTAACTCATCAGTTGTCCTGAGGTGCTGGCCGGACATTTTAACACCTCACTGTCACTGGCATCTGTCCCCACCTGTAGGAGACTGCCCTGTTGTCCCGATCCCCAAAGTGCTCCACAGTGACAGGCCTCAATGACTACCGGCCCACAGCTCCTGACCTTTACCAGTCGCCATGAGTGCTTTGAGAGGCTGGTCATGGGCCCACATCAAAGAACTCCATTGATGTTACTGTGGACCCCACCAATGCAGCCTACAGGAAAAAGAACCACTCCACTGATGGCCTTGCAAGATCTCATCAGTTGGTCCACAACCCTCAACCACCCGGAGGCTTGAACTCCTCGTCCCTCTGCTCTTCCCTGGACTTCTCATCAGCCTTCAATACCATCATCCCACAGACCCTGGTACAGAGCTCTCCTCCTCGGTCAAGAGTCCCACACTGGGAACTAGAGTCCCTGGACTCTGACCGATAACAGACCACAAACTGTCAGAATCCACAACACCATCTCCTCCTCCATACCCTCAAGCACTGGCTCGCTGCAGGGCTGTGCCTGCAAACCTCTCCTGTTCACCTACTGCTTTTTTGACATGCTGACTGCTCAGTGAGACACACTTAGCTGTCATATGGTGAAGTTTACTTGGGCCGATACAGCAGTAGTGGGGCAGCATCACTGAATAGCGATGAGTCAGAGTACAGAGGTGGAACATCTAGAACAGAGAGCTGTAGAGGTGGTCTCCAGCTTCCAGGTACCTGGTGTGCATCATCAAAAAGGACCTCACCTGGAAAACCAGCACATCTGCATCTGGTCAGGAGGCCACACAGCGCCTCTACTTGCTCTCAAGGCTGCTGCCAGTGCGGCTGGACTTGGAAGCCTCCAGTCCTGAGGAGCTTCTATCACTGTCTCGCGGTGGAGGCGTCCTCTACCTGCCATCACTGTAATGGCACATAGCTGCACTGCTTGCTGAGGAGAGAAGCTCTGCAGAGAGGTGGTAAAGGCTGCACAGAGGACTCGTAAGAGAACAATACTGCCACTACCTCAGACGCCTCTACACATGCACGATGCAGAGGGAGGGCCTTCCGCATCCTGAAGGACTCCACCCATCCTGCACACAATCTCTTCCAGCCCCTCCCCTCAGGCCTGCACATGATCAGAGGAGCATTTGGAGCAGGACCACCAGGCTCAGGGGACGGCTTCTACCCTAGAGCTGTAAGGCTGCAGAACTCTAGCCATGCCCTGCTGGGCACCCCTCCCCTTGCCCTTCCTCACTATGTTCCCCAACACTATCATTAAGTGCATTACTAGCCACTACTTGCACTGTGCGTGTTGTGCACTGCTAATCTAAGCTATATCTTATCTTTATTTAAATATTTGTATCTTTATATTTTCCCTTATGTTTGTGTTTATTTTATGTTTATATTTTTTCACTCTTACATCTTACATCTTGCTCTTGATGGCTTCAGCTTTGGGACCCTGAGCTCTTATTTGGGTACCCATAACATGTAAATGTACAGGAATGACAATAAAGGTCCTTGATCATACATAGTAAATATTGCAGAAACCCTCATTTTACAGATGGTAATGAATATGTCTTCATGTATATACTACTTTAATTCATATGAACCTTGATCCACTAATTATCGGCTGGCTAATCATTGATTGTATGTCCTTTTGTGTCCTCCAGGAGAGGACTGCACAGTGGAGCTGGAGCGAAATGCTCTTGATGATCAGTAATATCCCCAACATGCCACTGTAAATCCTCTGAGTCCAAAAACTGGTGCCATGACTTTGGTACCGTCAGCATCAAGATGCCAATAACTCCAACAACATGGTAAGTGCTGTTGTTTGTCTATGCAACTGCAGACATGCTAATCCATGAGATCCTCAGCCACCCCTGTCCCTGTAGATATCCGTGTCTACTCACAGCGAGAGAAACCCATCCTGGCCTAGACAGAAATCCAAATCACACATCTTGCTCACTTTATCTGCCAAGACCTGTAAACATACTGTTGATGTGATGTTTGTTGCCTCTTCCTGCTTACTGGGTCATGTGAGAATAAGTGCATTTCACAGCCATAGCATTCTCTGTTTCTACAAGCACGCTTCCAGAGCGTTTCCGTGCATCATCCAGAACAACCCCCTGTTCTTCTCCTCACAAGCCCAGGACCCCAAGGGCCAACACACAGACAAGAAGTCATCACACTACGTGCCTTGGAGTGCGTCTGAGGGTGCAGTGAATTGATTGGCAGTGGCGCTCATTATTCAGTTAGAACATAATATATATCTACTACTGTGGCATGATGTCCTGCAGTGTCAACTCTCCATGTGCATGTGTTTGATGTCACACTGCTCCAATAGCTCCCTTGTGCCTGGTCACTTGAGATGCACCTACTATGAGCAAAGCAGCCAAACAACAGCAGCTGCAGAGGCAGAGGAAAGGCTGTCCATATAGAGAAGTCTCAACCTCCTTTGGAGGTGGAAAAAGATATGCTTCTGGGACCCTGACACAAGATGAAGAGAAGAGCAGAGAAGACGGCTGGTAGACACCAAGCTTTGGGAGAAAGGCAGCCAGCAAAAGACAGCATCAGAAGCCATAGAGCTGGCAGCTCGCTGTTTCTCCTCTTCAACTGCTAGGAAGCGTAAGCAAGAAGCAGTCTTGGATGCAAGACATGAGGGAAGCATCTGCTGATAAAACTGTCCCAGAGACGGTAGGAGACAATAAAGGAGTCAATCCATCTGGAAGCAGGAAAGGACAGAGCTGCAAATTACCAAGAGACAAAACATCTGTCTCTAATGTGAAACAAGGACAGAGAAAGTCCCAACAGAAATGAAATGACCAAGAACACACACAGAGGAGGAGTGGAAAGAAGCAGGAGGGAGGAAAGAGGAAGCAGAAAGGGAGGAGGGAGGGGGAGAGGAGGAGAGGGAGAGAGGGAGGGGGAGAGGGAGGAGGAGGAGGGAGAGAGGAGAGAGGAGGGAGGAGAGGAGAGGAGGAGGAGGAGGAGGAGGAGGAGAGGAGGAGGAAGGGAGAGGAGAGGAGGAGAGGGAGAGAGAGAGGGAGGGAGAGAGGAGGAGAGCACACGGTGAGAAAGGTTTATGGATCCGTCGTCTTGCAGTCGGAGGGATACAAGCAGGAAACCCTGGGCCAGGCGCTGACGTAACAGCTCACAGGCTGAGACCACAATGGTAGAAAGCGAGGTGCTGCTGGAATTCAAAACCTGGACACTTAAATGTCTCCCGTTGTGTCCTAACCCACAACTCCCGTTTCACTTTGTCGGTCGTCAGGTTTAACACCAGTCCGGTCCTCACCAGCTGCAGCATCCACACTTACCAGTCCTCTCTCAGCCAAACACACCTGAGACTGGTACAGCCTCACACTGAGTTGCTTCTACCATCAACACAAAAGAAACACAGTCTTTCCCTATGATGTTTTTTTTTTGGTTTCAAATTATAGAATTTGGCCTAACAATCTGTCTTTATGTTTAGAATACACCACTGCCCACCCTGGACTCCACCCCAGAGGGTCCAACACCTGTCCCGTGTCTGCCCTGCAGCATCAGGTAAGCCACCTGAAACTGCCTAGGGAACTCACTCCTCAAGCAGCCCAGCCATAGGAGCAGTGACTGTGCATGAGAGTGGGGACCACTAAGAAGAGAGGGAGTCCTCTCCAGTCTGGTGAGGCCAAGGAGGAGGCCATGCTGGGGTTGGACAAAACACTGGGTGGAGAAGATGCAGGACCAGGAGGACAAAGACACAGGAATCCTACTACTGCAGAGACAGGTATGCTTTGATTTTGAAAGTGAGAACTGTGACTGGCAGCAGGTTCCTCAGTGGGTTGAAGTCAGGCTTGTCCAAATTGAGCTCTTCTTCAAGTGTTTGCTTGAGATGATGGGACGTTTTCTTGGGGCAGGTACTTGCCATAAGTCAGTACCAGGTGTTTAATAGCAGCACCAAGATGAAGGCACATAGAGAAGTCCATTTGGAAAATGTAATTAAATGCTTATCTGATTTGTTGAAGCAAAGCCAGGGTTCCAGAGTCTTTTTACCCTAGTGTATATCCTAGATTGAGACTTTAAAGCGGTCCCTGTCTCTCTTCTAGGGAAGCAACAGGCGTCCAAAAGACTAAACAAACAGAGAGGAGAGTATGAAGAAGACATGAGAAGTAGAAAACACTATGCAGTACAGGACTACTCCCTCCCCTTTTATGACTAACAATCAGTTGGTATGGACACTATTTATTCTTTCTGTGACTGTTCATCACTGATTTCTTTACGTATGTGTGTTTCCACAGTCTTTCTAGTGTATTATTATGGTGTGTGTCCTCAGGTATGGAGTTCACTTAGTCCCAAAGACCTCTTTCTTCTGTACAGTATGTAATCCAATCTTCAGCGGAGACCAAAAGAAGCTGAGATCAACCACTGCAAACCATCAAACACCTACTGAGAACGCCTAAGGTGGAGGCAGCTCATGATTTATTTGTTGCAGTTTCTCTCTCTTTTTATTCTGCTCCATTTCCACTTACTGTCCTTACAGGTGATGAGCGATCCCGATGTGTTCACAAAGGGTGTTTTCCTTTTTTCCTCCTCTTGTAGAGAAATGCCACTGCAGACTGGGAAGACAGTGGAATGTAATGAGGACAAACCAGACCCCAGCTGAATGTGGCTGTGAAGGCTTTTCACTCACTTTTGCATTCCCCACTCCTTTTGGCATGTGTCTCTTATTTCTCACTCAAAGTCCAGATTCTCACACTGCTATAAGATTACTCTCCATGTCTCCTTTTAAATAAATATGACATCAATAAAATATGTTATTTACTAGAATTGATTCACGCTCATCCATAGATTAAACATACTGCAGAGTCCAAAGATCTTTTCTATGAGATATGAAGTAGAATGAGATAGAACGAATGCTACTGGGGACAGTGGCATCAGACGGCCCAGTCTTCATAGCTGTCCAACGACAACAAAAGGTATGACAAGGCCCAGAGACCCCTGTCGTCAACTCAGAATTATTTCTGGCTTTTCTTTGCGTCCCCAACAATTTTCCTGCCACTTGTGGCTGAAGTTTTTATCTTGCTCTACCTGGCGTAGCTTAGGTATCAACAAGCCCATATTTTCCCTTTGAGCATTACTGATTGGCATTGTCAAATGTTTGGATATATTTTTCTATCGCCGCTTCCATAACACAAGTTCAAATGCCTTCTCTTGTAAGTCTTTTCATAGTTCTTTGCTTTCCCCATGTCAGAATCCAGCAAAGTCAGGTGCAGCACTAGATGCTGAAATGTGCAGCGTCTGTCAGGGAGTCCATAGACTCACTGATTCTTTTATACATTAATAACACACCACAATTCCAAACAGGTGACAGATGTGACAGTGACCCTTAAAACCCATTTAAACCTGTTTGTGTCAACATGTGTGCATGATATCAGGCCAAAACTTCAAGGGTATGTATACTTTGATCAGGGCCATTTTGGTGTTTCAACTTGTGTCACACAATTTAAAAAGAGCAAATATAATTTGTGATAATAAATAACTTTGCCCTGACCACTAACTCTGGAATGAAAGAAACATTTTTGCATGATCAAACATATTTTCTGAAAAATGGACCCAATATTTCATAAATAGAAGCTTATATGAAGCTTATAGGCACAACTGTGTGTGTGTGTGTGTGTGTGTGTGTGTTGATACATGATTTTGCCAAACCAGGCTGAAAACAACTACACATGCTCTTTATTGAGCTTATGTTTTCTTTCTTTCCCTTCTTTGCTTCTTTTTCCATCTTTCTAGAAAACTTTTCAAAAGCAGAGAGAGTTTCCTTGAAGAGGGCACAATGGTGTACTCTATTATGGGCTGAATTCCCACACTGATTGTTACTAATACTGTCATCTAATACTATCTGTATATACAGTATATAAAGAGCTTTATTTCCAACATGAGTGCACCTCAGTCATACTACAGTAACAGCTATCTGTAATGTATCCACACTTTTGTAATTTTGAGCCATCTGGATTATTTAATTTAGCGACTTTTTAGACTGCATTTTGCACTTGCCTCATTCATGGCCTTATAACGTGCCTACTTGTAATTTGGATATTTCCTCATTTGGCAGAAGTTGCTGATGTGGATTCATGATATTTTCTTCTTTTCACTAAGAACTTCACAGCCAACTGTACTGGGCAAACCACATGCACAAGCCAGCACATACTGCTCTCCTGGACTTAAAATTGCTGCTCTCTCGTGCAGCTTTTCTAGCTATCTTATTTCTCTTACTGTTTCAAACAGTGCACATAGTCCTTTGGTCATACTGTTTCTGAGTATTTATTGATATTGTTTCCTCTAAGAGAGTCATTTTTTTCTTAGAGTCTTTTATATTCTATCTGTATTATCTGTATATTCTGAGTACTGTGCGCCCTATTACATCCTGCTCTTGCTGCTGCTGTAACAATTCATAATTTCCCCAGCTAGCCACAGGACTATAAAAAGTTTATACTTATCTCTTATCTACTGTATGAAAATGAGGCAGAGCAGATGATGATGGAGGATATCATTCTAACTCTTGTATGTTATTTCTATCAATTCAGTTCAATTTTATTCATTAATTGTACAGGCGCCTTACAGAGAGAAGAGAGAAAAAAACTCTCTCTTTCTCACTGAGGGAAAGAGAAAAAAACTCTTTGAGGAGGAAGAGAAGAGAAGATGAGAAGAGAAAGAGCAGAGAAAGGAGAGTTCTCTCTCTTTCTACTCTTTCAGTGAGAGAAAGAGAAGGAGAAAGAAGACTGTCTGCGGAGAGAAGAAGAAAGAGAGAGAAGCAGCAGAAGTTGAGATGAGAGAGGTTCTTCTCTCTATTTTCTCTTTCAGTGGAGAGAGAGGTTAGCGTTACGAAGTAGCTCTCTTTCTCGCTTCAGGAAGAATAAAGAAGGGCATGCTCTCATTCTCGCTCCCTCCCTCTCCATCGATAAGAGACAAGAAGAGGAAGCGTCTCGATCTCTATCTGTCTCAAGGAGAAGAAGAGGAAGCACTGTGCCTGACAGAGAAGAGAGCTCTCTTGCTCTTCCTTTCTCTCTGCACCAAGAGAAGGAGGACTGAGAGAGAAAACACTGAGAGAGCAAACTCTCTGTTTCCTCTCTCTCAGGGGAGGAGAGAGAGGAGGACGGAGTCTCAGTGGCCCGGGTCGCATCTGGTATTCCAGTTCTCCTGGATAGTAACCTCTGAGACATCCAAATAGAGCCGTTATCCAGTAAGGATCCGCAGCATGAGCGGATCGAGAAAGCGACTGAATACCCCCAGCAAAGAGACGTTGGCTAGCCTGAGACACCCGGCGACGCACCGCGCTGGGAGCTGTCCCCTACCTCCCCTCAGAAGCGTTGAGTCCAGTGAAGGCTCCTCATTTATATCATCTGGCTGCCGCCCGTAAAGTGACATTGAGCCGTTGCTTGAGAGAGGATCAGAGCCAGGTGAGATGAGTGACGTCATAAAACCACACCTCCTCTGAGCTGCTGCTCACTGGATGCTTTTGCTTTTGACTACATTCACAGCTTGACTCTACAAACTGTTGCAGTGAAAATCCTTAAGCAGCAAGTGTGACAGTTCCACTGTTCATCAGTCAGATTATTCAGAAAATTCAAAGCATTCCAAAGGCAGTGGAAAGAATAAAAAATGATCAAGTACAGCTCCTACACTTTGATTTGAACATTTGTCATGTATGCCTTCATTTTAATACTGTAGGGGTTCATATGATCATCCACAGCTGAAGCTCACATTCATGCACTGTCCTGACAAGATGCTCCATATGTGATTGATTGTGATCCACCATGTCTCAGCCGAGTATTTTCCTTGAGTCTTCATTCAAAATGTGACTCTGAAAAGCTCAAGCCATCTGTGCCAACAGAACCAAAGATAGAATTATGAAAAAACCATCAAGAAACTCAGAGCAGAGCTTCATAAATAAGTTTTATTGCACATTAAAAACTATATTCATTTCAACAATTGTCAAGCTGTCAATATCCAGTTTTATATTTCCCCAACTAGTTATTGTAAATGAACACATATTTAGTATGCATGATACATTTGTGGTCACAGTTATATTGACTTTCAAATAAACCTACTGTATGACCCCCCCAACAGTAATGGCACTGAGTTCTTTTCTATGAACTTCTCATCAAGTTTTCCAGATTTACCATAAGCTCATAATGAATCTAACAGGATGCTTTGGTGAATTAAATGTTTCAGTGTCATTAAAATTGGTAATTTAAGACACATGAGAAAAGCAAACATTCCCAATATGAGACAGCAACATTCAATCAACATTTTCTATTATTTATACTTAGCTGATTAAAGCTAATACAGAAATGGACTTGTAATTTGTTGGTATGAGGAAAATACTCTATCAGTATGTTCTTGGATGGATTTACAATGAAGATTGCAAACCAGATATGGTATAAAAAAGCAACAAACTCAGAGCAAGAGCTTCATAAATACCTTTTGTGCACATTAAAAAAGTGGATTCATTTCAAGAATTGTATACACGTAATATCAGCGAAGGTAGCAGAGAAAAGATAGAATAAACTGATGATTGACCACAAGGTTAAAAAAATACAGACCACATATATACAGTAGCATATATAGAAGGATTTTTATTTTCAGCTTCATTTAACCAGTGAAGTCATCAGCACGAGAACCAATTCTCATTTGCAGTGACAACTAATACACTAGACACAATCCAATGGAATAAGACAAAGGATCACTGATACCAAGAATTCAATACCTTATCAATCAAAATGACAGTGTAATATGTGCATGTACATATATATGCAGTGAGGTTCATAGTAAATGACTAAAGATAACAATTACAAAAGATAAATGGATTTATGGTTTGCAGTGTATTTGCTAAAAAGAAAGGAGATAGTATTAAAGAGCTGAGTTTTAGAGTCTGTTGTAAGCAGTTTCAGTCGTTTGTGGCAGAAAATTGAAAGAGAAGAAACAGCAAAGGGAGTACATAGCTTTTGGGAATGACGAAACCGAGTTCTGAAGCTGCTTGAGCCAAGACTGAGACTAGGTTCTGAATATTGAGCAAGAGCGTGGGGTATGAATATTATAAAATGTAAAGTTAAAAAAAAAAAAAAAAAAAAACTTTAGGGAATAAAGTAATTAAAGTCATCAGCCTGAGAAAGTATAGGTGTTGAAGAGCCGTCCTCTGGCCAGCACCTATACCCGACACTAGGTAGCAGCACTTAACTTTAATAATGACATGCGCATATCCCAAATGAAGACGATGCTCGATGATAATCCATAAGCACGTTGAAAGCGGGAAGAAAACTTCTGTCTCTGTCATATTAAGGTAAGAAAGTTGCTGCAAACTGGAAGATTTTTATCGGCTTTTTATTTATTAGTATTCTTCTTTGGGTCTTATGCGTATGCCTCATCTGTGGGCGAAGATTTCCAGGTTAACCGTGTAATCTTCAGATTGCCTGGTGAAATACTCTAAGCAAGCTGAAATGACACTACAACTTATGTATTTATTTATTTTGCTGGGAGTCGGTCCAAACAGACACCACCAAGGTTAGCGTAATGTAGATTGAATGGCGCGTTAGCTAGAATTTCGCGTCGTTAAGCGCTTTCTCTAAAGTGTCACATAGCATTAAAAGATTTACTGCAGCATCAGCGGCTGTGGCTCTTGATTAAATACAGGTTTGAGAATAAGATGTTTGATGACATGCTGACAGGTGGTTGTGTGTCTCTGAAGGTACCACAAGCTGGGAACCAAGTGTACCCAGGTCGGCGCTGGACTCTTGATTCTGTTTCATTAATGTGTTTTAGCCTGTGAGCATGAGCTGAGGAGGACTCACTCCTGTCAGTAGGCTGCTCCAAAAACATTTCAAATGAGCCCACACAAGAAAAATGCAGCCATCATTCAAATGCTGCTATTTTAGCTGCCACTTGACACTAACTACTCTGTCTGTTCACTGGTTATGTCTGTCACTCAATGTATTTATCCAGTCAGAGCAGACCATATGGCAGCCGAGGCTCTATGGGATCCCAGGATCACTCTCCATCCCGATACGTGTCTCCAGGGCCTCTCGAGTTTCTCCCACCTGAGTCCTCCTCACTCCTGTAAACACAGGTGGGAGCCCCCATCCCCACAGAGCCACACGAACTACTACCCTCACCATGCAGCTTCCACCTCTACACAGGTAGACCACAGGCTAGAGAGCAGGCACGGTGTCTACCAAAGTGGGACCAGTGCCCCAACTCTATTTAGCAACCAAGCTCACACAGTCCCTCTCGGCTCCACACCCAGCCTCCTCCAGAGAGCACCAGCCTGAGAAGGGAAGGGACAAGGAGTCATCAGGTTAGTCCCAGGCGTGTAGCTTTGTTCTTTACAGACTGATTTATGTTCAGGTCTGACTCTAGAAGCTCTTTTAAAGTCTCATCTGCTAGCAGGGAAGAGTTTGTCTGTGCTCAGCTAAAATCACACACTTTACCTGTTGTTTACCTACAAATTTCTGAGCATCACTTCTAGTTTTGAGGCCTTACTACAAGAGTGATGTGGAGCTTTGCTAACTTTCCCCTTCTTCCTTTGCTTAGTGCTGTGTCTGCAAGGGGTTCCCTCAAGCTTGTCGGTGGGAAGCATCCACACCATGACTCCATAGCTTTCCAGCCAAACATCCACTCTCCTAAAACGGCTCACATCTCCAACGTGTCCCACAACTGTCAAGAGCAGGATGAAGACTGGAACTAAGATGGCAGAGACAGCAAGTAACAAGGCGGCTGACACAGTGGCTGTTTTTTCTCTTTAGTTGTGTAAAGCTTGTCACAGAATTCCAGTGTTTTGGACCAAGCTCATGCAGCTAGCTAACTGTCTCTCTACTTCTTCTTCTTTTTAACCTAAAACTAACCAAAGACTAATGCTACTGTTGCTGTGCTTGTGTGCAGGCCTCCTCCTCAGCCAAAGAAGAAGAGAAGAAAGCAACCACTCCAGCCTCTCTGGGCTCATCTGCTTTCAGATGGTCCTGCTTTATCTGACAAGGCATTCAAACCACGCCTCCAGGCAAGGAAATTTACTGACTTGGCCGGGTCCTTTGGCAAGATCAACAGCATTGGTCCCTCATGCCGTGAGAGGTAGTGAGAAGAACCAACGCGACAGAAGAGGTACGTCTCTAGAGTATCTACGTATGTTCATGTATGTTTTACAAGAAATTTCACTTTTGAGAGTTTGATGTTTCCAAGAGCAATTTCAAACAGATGATAGGAAAAAAAAAACAGAAGAAGACACAAAGTGTAGTCAGTGTTTGCAGTTTGCTCATGTTGTGAATAATTACACGCCAGCAAAGAAGAACATGTTTCCAGTAAATCAGTCCATTTCTTGAAAACAGAGGATGTTTTATTTTCTGTTTTGTTGTATTAAAATAAGGCAAATTAACATTTTCTCTAGAGGCTGGCTTACAAGAAAGAATAGAATTGGCCTGTTCATCATCGCTCTTCAGTCAACAAAACAGTGGCTGTAGATAACTTTAGCCTATTGCAGGTTTCTGGCTTCTACTTTTGCACCTAGCATCATCATGGTTTCTGTCTGTCCACGCGTCATCACTTTTGTCTCCCTCCCTTGCTGCAGGCATCTGTATGCATGGTGAGAGCTGAAGACAGCTCAGGCACTGGCTAACTCCACCAAATCTCTCCATCGAGACCAGAAAATCACTGCTTCAACAGCCAAGGTACCATGTGGAAAACACACACACGTGGCTTTTCAGGCATATTCCACTTCAAGCCCTTTCAATCATAGAAACATAAAGCTTCCACAAAAATACTGAGTGATTTGTTTTCTGTCTAAATGCGATGCTGATTCCAGAAACCATTTATACACAAAATTAGTTTCAGTTCAGCACTTTGTAATTATTTTTGATGTTTGACTCTCATTTTCTTCTTGATTTCCTTTAGAAACCTGAAGATTGCAGTCTCCTGATGCAACTTAACAGTCTGCCACAGTTTATCATCACCGTTCTTCCCTTTAATCCCATATATTTGTTTACTCAACCTGCCCATTTCAAAGCTGCACTCAGATATGATTATTTCAGACTACAGCAAGCCTGCTTCAGGACAGGAGAAAGGGTCCTGCTGGGGAAGACTCAGGTGGGACAACAAAGCCACCACTGCTAGTCTGCAGGCAGTCAGTACTAATATATATCACATCTGTCACAGCTCAGCAAATACTCAGTATATCCTGAGTTAAAATCACAGTCTATGTTAACTATACCTGATCACATGGAATAAGCTGTGGCTTAGTCACGCTAGTATACCAGTTTATGATGTCTTACTTTTGCTGGCTTGTAGTTGTAGTGATGTGTATGAAAACATTATGCTAGTGTAACATCTTCCTCTACTCCCCACACACCAGGAGCTGAGGCTTGAACACAAGAGGCACTGATGGGGTACTAGTTTCCTTCCACTTCATCCCACATTTTTTCTTGTGTTTCAGCCTGGTACTAAAATCCTTTCAGGTCATTTTCCCCCTCATCAGTCTAGAAAACAGAATTTTATGTTTAGAAATGTGCACCTAAGTTCAGCTAAATGTCTGTTAAATTCACTTGTTTCGTAATGTCTTCTACAGAAAGGCATGGTGGCGATCCACAGGACTTCTGAGAACTGGCTGCTCAGAAGTGACATCATCAAGCTGATCAGCCCTTTGACACATACTCGGACCCTCATCACTGGCTTAAAACAAATGGGAAAGGTTGGGTGTGATCTACAACAGGAGGAGGGAGAAAACACCTGGACACCAGTAATACATGTAACATGCATGCAAGCTGCTTCTGTCACTTAGCTTAAACTACATATCACAGCTCCAATTAGGACTGCTTTGTGGACAGATCTACACACTCAGTCTGTCCATAGATACTAGTTTTCTGGATTGTTGGCCTGTTACAAGGATTCATCTTCCTACAGCACCATGTTAAAAACATCATGACCATATGTTAGGTAGCACATGTCAGTGTGCAGACACGGAGGTTACTTTCAAGAAGATAGATGAAAGTCACTCCTTCATCCCCACCAAGATTATCTTCAGCTCACAAAGACTGTGAGCTGAAGATATCCATCATCAAGCTGGCGTATTGGCCTCAACAGCACACGGTAGAGCCTCTCATCATTCACCCACATCATACAGGACACTCCTCATCTCTTGTCTCCTCCTCTGCTCTAATCTTTACCTGTATTAAATATGCTTCCTTTTATTGGCGCGCTACTCATGCTTATTAACAGTGCAGCATTTCCTAGTTGTTTGGCAGACCTTGAGCAGTAACTGCTGGATAGACACTAAAATCCTCTTTACAGGTGGCTCTCTACAATCTGCTGATGGGATCAGGTAGACCCATTAGTGATATTTCTACCATTAGATGTTTCCTATGCACTACATCTTACTTACTGCTTGATGTAACCAAGGACGAAAATACGTTAATAAACTTTGCTGTAAAATACACCAGGGACAGAGTGTGAGTATGATCCAAATGTACATTTACACTAAAGCTCTTTAAAGTAATAAACCTAGAAAATCAGGCTGAAAGGGTCTTGCTGTCAAACTGCAGCAGTAAAGTATTGTCCCTATCCTACATTGTAGATGTAGATAAGCAAGGGACGATCCTGTAAGCAGCGGCGTCCTATAGTAACTTTACAACTAGTTTTTCTTAGAAAAGAGTACATTAAAGTATGAGAAACAGAAGTATTTCATGGGTACATAGTAATCGTGCAGGAAAACCCTCATTTACTGATGATAATGAATATGTCTTCTTTATATCTTCTGCTTTAGTCTTCTAGCAGACCTTGATCCACTAATTATCCGGCTGGATAATCGGTGATCGTGTATGTCTTGTGTCCTCCAGGAAAGTACTGTTCAGTGGGCTGGAGCAGGCTCTTGATGATCAATAATGTCCCCAACATGCCCTCTCTGGCTCCTCTTGGTCCAAAACTGGTGCCTGCACGCTTTAGTACCCAAATCATCAAGACCCTTATTGCTCCAACAACATAGTGTGAGTGCTGTTGTCCTGTGCAGCTGCAGACATTGCTAATCTGTGAGATACCTCAGCCACCCCTATCACTGAATATCCATGTCCCACTCTTTACACAGCTCTATCCTGGGCTGAAAATCCAAATCCATCTTGCTCTTTATCTGTAAAGACACTTGTAGCCATAACAGCCTATTGATAGCGATGTTGTGCCTCTTCCTGTGAGTCATTTGGCCAAGATGGCGACTGCAGCACTTGCATTCTCTATTTAAAATGTCTTCCAGAACGTTTCCGTGCATCATCAAACACAACCCTGTTCTTCTCTCACCTGGCCAGGGACCCAAAGGCCAACACACCGAACAAAGTCATCCACTACTACGTACCTTAGAGTAAATCTGAGGTCAGTAATTGATTGGCAATTGCTTGCTCATTATTCAGTTAAGACATATTTCTTATCTACTACTGGCGCCAGTGTCCTGCAGCGTCAGCTCTCCATGTGCATGTGTTTGATGTCACACTGCTCAATAGCTCATATGTGTCTGCTCATGGGATGCACCCTGCTAACGGCCAAAAGCAGCCAAACAGCAGCAGCCTGCAGAGAAGGGAGGCTGTCCATATAGAAGTCTCAACCTCCTTTGGACTTGGAGGTGGAAAAAGATAGCTTCTGGGACAGAACAGAAGATGAAAGACGCACAGAGAAGCGGCTGGCTGAAGTCCAAGCTTTTGGGAGAAAGCGCCAGCAAAGGCAACATCCAGAAGCTATTGTGAGCCCTGGCCTTCACTGTTTCCCACTCTTCAGCTACACAAGGCCAAGCCGTGAAGTAGCCATGGATACAGACATGGGGGAAGCATCTGCTGATAAAACTGTCCACACAGAGACAGGAGATAATAAAGGGAGTCAAAATCCATCTGAAGCAGGAAAGGACAACAAGAGCTGCAGGTGCCCAGAGACAAAGGCATCCTGTCTTCCATGGAGAACTGACCATGCCAGAGCGCTACCCTAAGGTAAGCAGAAATGTGGCTCTGCGGCTCGTCCCAGCCTGTTATTTGAGTCGATTTGTTCTTCTGTGTAGCTCAGCCTCAAAGGGAGTTTCATGCTCTCTTTCATCCCCTGTTTCTGGGTCACTCAAGAATGGGAGGGAAGGGAGGGAGAGGGAGAGGAGAAGAGGGAGGAGGAAAGGAGGGAGTGTGAAGGAGGGAGAGAAAGAGAGCACCGCGGTGAAGGTTGTTAGGATCAGGTAGTCTTGCAGTGAGGAGGAGGGATACAAGCAGAGCTCCTGGACAGGCAGCACAAGCGTAACAGCTCACAGAGCTGATGAGACCACAATGGTGAGGAGAGAGTGCTGCTGGAGTCAAAACCTGGACATAAATGTCTCCGTTGTTTCTAACCCACAACCCCGTTCTTTGTCACTGTCATGGGAAATCAGGTGGAGGGCGAGGACCACTTCCCATTCAACATGGTGAGCTTGTGACATTAGATGAAATGGATGTTACCCGACCTTCGTGTTCTCACTGCTGTTGTTCCATAGGGAGCACAGACAGGGGGGAGGTGAAGGGAGGATGCTCTCATCATCCCCTCAGGACACTACATCAGTCCTTTTCTGGGTTTCTGCTTCTAGGAGGTTTAACTTTTGGTCTGGTCCTCACCGCTGCAGCATCCACCTTACCAGCTCCTGAGGCTGGAGTCCTCTCTCAGCCAAACACCTGAAGACTTCAGTGCAGCCTCCACACTAATTTCACTTACCATCATCAACACAAGGAAACACAGTCTTTCCTAGATATTTTCTTCCTTTATTTTTTTTGTTTTCAAATTATAAATTTGGCTAGAAATCTGTCTTTGTGTTTTAGAAATCTTTCCACCACCCTGGACTCCACCCCCAGAGGTCCAGCACCTGTCCGTGCCTGCCCTAAGCATCAAGTAACCACTAGGCTGCCCCTGCAGACTCCTCCTCAAACAGCCCAGCCATAGGGAGCAGTGAGCCTTGCAGAGGTGAGGACCATAAGAAGAGGAGAGTCCTCTCCAGTCACAGCCAGGCCAAGAGGGAGGAGACCATGCTGGTGTTGGACAGGAAACAGAAGGACAGGGAAAGATGCAGGACAGGAGGATAAAAGAGACACAGAAACTCCAACTGCAGAGACAGAGTGCGCTTTGATTTTCTTTGAAGAAAGAGCCCGTAGTGGCAGCAGTTCCTCAGTGGGTAGAGAATCAGGCTTGTCCAAATTGACTCTCTTCTTCAAAGTGTTTGAGATGATGGGGCGTTGTCCTTGGGGCAGGAGTACTTTGCCATGAGTCATTGCAGGTGTTTAATAAAAAGCAAGATGAAGACACATGGAGTGCATTTGGAAAATGCTTAATTATTAGTTTATCTGCTTTGTTCAGCAAAAGCCAGGACCAGAGAATCTTTTACCCCTATTATGTTCTAGATTGGACTTTAAAACAGTCCCTATCTCTTCTAGGAAGCTTCTGGCCGTCCAAAGACCAAACAAGCGGAGAAGAAGGAGAGTATGAAGAAGACATGAGAGATGAAAACACAGCATGAGCACGGACCACTCCCTCTGGCACATTTGACTAGCCAATCAGTTGAGTATGACACTATTCTGTATTCACTTGTGACTGTGCATCACCTGTTTTTCTTTACATGTATGTTTCCACAGTCACTCATTAGGTGTGTGTCCTCAGGTATGGGTTCTTAGTCCCAAGGCAGCTTTCTTCTGTACAGTAACATAATCCATTCTTCCAAGCGGAGACCAAGAAGATGCAGAGATCAACCACTGCAAAACCATCAAACACTCTCGAGGAACCTAAAAGGTAGAGCAGCTCCTTGGTTATTTATTTGCAGATCTCCCTCCTCTATTCTGCTCCATTTTTCACACTTACTGTGATTCTGAGTGATACAAAACGTCCATATGTGTTCACAAAGGTGTTTCCTTTTCCTCCTACTCTTGTGAAATACCTGCAGACTGAGAAGGCGGGTAGATGCTTAATGGACCAAGACCAGACCCCAACTGAATGTAACAAGCATAGGCTTGACTCACTTTTGCCATTCCCCACTCCTTTTGTATTGTCTCTTTATTTCTCACTCAAGGTCCAGATTCTCACACTGGTTCAGATTACTCTCATGTCTCTCCTTTTAAATAAATATGACATCAATAAAATGTATTTCCTAAATTGATTCCTTATCATCACTTGAGATGTAACTTTTCTGTGAGTCAAAGATCTTTTTCTTACAGATGTAGTAGATAGATAGACAACAGATAGATGCCCAAGGACAGTGGCATCCAGGCAGCCCAGAATTCCATAGCCTGTCCAACAACAACAAGTATGACCAGGCCCAGAGGCTAGATTAGTCCAGCATCAAGGTGCTAGCTGGGATGAAGACTTGCACATCAGGGACAGCACAGTGGACCAGCCACAGCAGCTTCATCAAGGTGGGAGAAGATTCAAAGCTTCAACCAAAGGAAGCTCAGGCAGGAAACACTCTCTGCAGTGCAACAACTGTACTATCAGCATAGAGATATTATCATGAAAAATTTGCAGAAAAATCTCTTTGGGATTTCACAAGGTGTGGCTGCATCAGACAGACACAAACAAAGAAACAAATTTCTTTATGAATGCGACAAAAAAGTAAATTCTTCATGGTGTCCAGCAATCAGTTCTCAACATTGTGGAATCAAAGTTAATAAATTTGCAAGAATGTCTTTGAAAACTGAGCAACCAATAAATTAACCATCACATAACAAAATTCATATTTAGTACTCCACCATTATGCGCGATATACGCTTTAATCCTAGTAGCATGTTCTCCACAGCCTTTCACATATTGAGGTAATCTTCTCCCATTCTTCTTCAAGTACACATTTTAATTCTTCCAAATTCTTTGTAAACAGACCTTTTGATAGAAATCCAGCAAAAGATTTTCAATGGGGCTCATGTCAGGGATTAGGCTGACCCACTCTAAAGACCTGGATATTGTGCTCCCTGCAGCAAGTTCTACTTGACCTGGATCTCGTGGCCAAGGGCATTATCTTGCCCAACATCTGCTTTCACCTCCACTGTGCATCTTCAAGCAGCCACAGCACTGTGAAAGCCTATCACGTCAGCTCAAATTTATTTCTGGCTTTTCTTTTGCATCCCCAACAATTTTCCTGCCACACTGTGGCTGAAGTTTTCTTGCTCTACCTGAAGCGTAGCTTGAGGTATCAACAAGCCCATATTTGCATTTCTTCATCAGAGTTTGAACACTACTGATTGGCATTGTCCAAATGTTTGGATATGTTTTTCTATCTCTTTCCTGCTTTCTAAAAGTTCCAATACACCTTCTCTTGTGGGATGCTTTCACCAGTTTATAGTTTTGCTTTCCCCATAGCTAAGAATCCAGCAAAGTCCTTGGTACAGCACTAGATGGAAATGTGCAGAAATCTGTCAGGAGCCATAGACTCACTGACTCTTCTACACACACACTAATTACAGCCAGGAAACAGGTGACAGGTGTGGACAGTGACCCTTGAAAGCCATTTAAAGCTGTTTGTGTCAACTTGTGCATAGTATCCAGGCCAAAACTTCAAGAGGTATGTATACTTTTTGATCAGGGCCATTTAGGATGTTTCAACTTGTCTCTATGATTTAAAAAGAGCAAATATATTAATGTGATAATAAATAACTTTTGCCTGACCACTAACTCTGAATGAGAAAGAAAAGCTTTTGCATGATCAAACATATTCTTCTGAAAATGGACAATATTTCACACATTTTGCCAGGAGTATGTAAACTTATAGGTACAGCTGTATGTGTGTGTGTGTGTGTGTGTTGATGTAATTTTCTTTAAACCAGGCTGAAAAAACTACACATATATTTTGTTGAGCTTGGTTTCTTATGTTTTCTTTCTTTCCTTCTTTGCTTTCTTTCTTTTTTCGTCTTTCTGAAAACTTTCCGGCCAAAGTTTTCCTTGAGAAGAGCACTGTAATTGCTCTGTGCTGGTCTGAATTCCACACTGATTATTACTAATATGTCATCTAATACTGTCTGTATACAGTACAAAGGCTTTATTTCCAACATAGGTACACCTCAGTCATACTGGCAGTAACAGCTATCTATAATGTATCCACACTTTGTAATTTGAGCCATCTGGATTCTTCCAATTGTGACTTTTGGAGCTGCATTTACCACTTTTGCCTCACATTCATGGCCTGTAACTTGTGCCTGCCTGTAATTTGGATATTTAAAATCAATGGCAAAGTTGCTGATGTGGATTCAAGAAGGTATTTTCTTTTTCCTTAAAGAACTACAACCAACTGTGCTGAGCAAACCACATGCACACAAACACACACTCTCTCCTGGTTTAATTTGCTGCTTTATATGTGCAGCCTATTCTTTCTTATTTCTCTTGCTGTTCCAAACAATTGCACTTAGTCACTTTGGTCATACTGTTTATGGTAATTATTATTATTGTTTTCTCTATTGGAGTCATTTTACTCTGGAGTCTTTATATTCTATCTGTATTATCTACAGCAACATATTCTGAGTGCCTGCCCTATTGCATCTGCTCTTTGCTGCTGTAACAGTGTAATTTTCCCCATTGTGGAACTATTAAAGGTTTATCTTATCTTATCTACTGTGTAGAAACGAGAGGACAGAGATGATGGAGGATATCATTCTTCAACTCTTATTTTATTGCTATCAAATTCAATTCCAATTTGTTCATTAATTATAAAGTGCCTTACAGAAGAGAGAAAAGGAAAACTCTCTCTTTCTCTCAGAGACAGAACTCTGAGAGAAAGAGAGAAAAAACTCCCCTGAGGAGGGAAGAAGAGAAGATGAGAGAGAGAAGAGCAGAGAAGCAGAAAGAGAGAGTTCTTTCTCTTTCGGTGGAGAAGGCAGGAGAGAAGAATTGTCCTGAGGAGGGAAGAAGAGAGAAAACAGAGAAGTTAAGGACAGAGAGAAGCGGAGAAGGAGAGTTCTTTCCTCCGTTTTCTCTTTCCCGGTGGAGAAAGAGGGTTAGCGTTACAGAAGCGCTCTCTTTCTACTCCTGAGGAGGAGAACGAAAGAGAATGCCGCATGTCTCCTTCTCGCTCCCTCCCTCTCCATCGATAGGGACAGAAAGAGAGAGAGGAAAAGCGTCTCGATCTCTATCTGTCTCAAGGAAGGAGAGCTCTCTGTGTAGCTCAGCTCTCTGCCTGACAAGAGAAGAGAGAGATCTTGCTCCTCCCTTTCTCTCTGCCTGAGAGAGAGAGGAAGACCCAGAAAGCACAGAGGAGAAAAAAACTCTCTCCCTGCTGGAAGCCCCCACATGATGTATAGAAATGGAAATAATCTACATTTAAATAAGCATCTCTCTGTGTGTTTCTCTCTCGCTCTCCTGAGAGAGAAAGAAGAGAGCAAAAACTCTGTTTCTCTCTCCCAAGGGAGCGAGAGAAGGACGAAGTCTGATGGCCAGGTCATCATCTGTATTCAGTTCTCCTGGATATGTAACCTCCCACAGACGCTCAAAGTGAACCGTTATCGATAAGGATCCGCAGCATGAGCGGATCGAAAAGCGCCTGAATGCCCCCAGCAAAGACGTTGGTAGCCTGAGACACCGGCGACGCACCGCCACCAAAACTGTCCCTACCTCCTCCAGAAACGTTGAGTCAGTGAAGGAAGGCTCTCATTTACTATATCATCTGGCTTACCGCCGTGGTAACGCCAGAGCCGTTGCCACCTGAGGATCAAAGGCAGATGAGATGGTGACGTCATGCAGGCCACACCTCCTCTGAGCTACTGCTCACTGGATACTTTTACTTTTGACTACTGCATTCACTAGTTAATCTCTGCAAACTGTTGCGGGAAGTGAAAATCCCAGCAAGTGTAGGGGGTGTTCTGATACATCAGTCAGATTGTTGAAAAATTCCAAAGCATTCCAAAGACAGTGTAAAGAAATAAAAAAATGATCAAAGTGCGGCCACTACTTTGAGTTAGACATCATCATGTGACTTCATTTAATACCACACAAGGTTCATACATGATCATCCACAGCTAGAGCTCACATTCATGCACCTGTCCTGACAAGGAATGCCACATGTGATTCATTGTGATCCATGTCTCAACAATAAAATGGTTTTCCTTGGAGTCTTTATTCAAAATGTCTTGACTCTGAGAAGAAGCTCAACCATCTCAATAGCCAACAGAATGAAGATAAGTTATGAAAGAAAACACCATCAACAAACTCAGAGTGAGAGCTTCATAAAATACCTTTTGTGCACATTAAAATCTGTATTCATTTCAACAATTGTATCAACTGTCAGCCTCAGTTTTATTTCCCAACTAGTTATTGTAAATGAAGACATATTTGATGTGCCTTATTCATTTGTGGTCACAGTTATATTGAATTTCAAATAAACCTACTGTAACCCCCAACAGTAATGGCACACCAGGTTCATTTTCTATGAACTACTCGTCAGATTTTTCCAGATTTACCCATAAAGCTCTTAATGAATCTAACAGGATGCTTTGGTGATTAATAATGTTTTTCAGTGTCATTAAAAGTGGTACAAGTACAAAAGGCACACATGAGGAAAGCAGACATTCCAATATAGACAGCAACATTCAATCAACATATCTTCTATTTATGTAGCTGATTAAAGCTAATAATATGAAATGGAACATATGTAGTGATACAAATTGTGGGAAAAACTATCTATCAGTGTGTTCTTGGATGGTTACAATGAGTGCAAACCAGATAGGTATGAAAAAGAAACAGCAACAAACTCAAGGCAAAGAGCTTCATAAATACCTTTGTATGCACATTAAAAAGGTGGATTCATTTCAAAATTGTGCACAACCATCAATATCAGCAGAAAGGTGTAACATGAAGAAATGGAGATAAGCTGATTAATTGCCAGAAGTGTTAAAAATAAACACACATTATACGGTAGCATATATAAAGTAGGATTTTATGTTCAAGCTAGAAATTTGACTTGGTAAAGTCCTTTGAGAACCAATTTTCATTTGCAGTGACAACCTGGCCACAGACACTGATCCAGTAGATAAGACAAGGATCTCACAGTACCAAATTCATTACATATCAATCAAAATGACAGTGTGTATATGTATATATATACCAGTGGGGTTCATGGTAAGCAATATTCACAAAAAAGAAGTACAAGGATAAGTGGATTATGGTTTTGTAATGTATTCTTAAAGAAGAGATATGTATTAAGAGGCTGAGTTTTACAGTCTGTTGTAAGTGATTCCAGTGGATTTGGGTGGTAGAATATTGAAAGAGAAACAAGCAAAGGAGGTACGAGCTTTTTGGAATGACGAGGATTAATGAAGCTAACCTGGAGCAAAGACTGAGACTAGAGTTCTACAGATAAGTGAGCAAAGAAGCGTAGGTATAAACACTGTAAAATGTAATTGCTAATATAGCTTAAAATAAAGTGATCTTAACTGATGTGCTGCCCTTTGCTGACTCTGCTATATTACACTTAGATTAATAAAACTTTTTTAGTGAAGAGAAAGTAATTAATGCTGGAATGTTCAAAACAGGTTTTGTTCCAACCAATAGAAAGAGCACACAGTTTGACCAAACAACTGTCACGAAGATTGAATCAGTTGATTCAAATGGAAGGTCAAGTCTGAACGTGCTGCTTGGCAGTTTGGAACAAAACCTGCAACCACTCGGCCCTTTGTGCTGGAACCGTTTGATGGACTGCCCCTAGATTGAAAGTCATCAGCCTGAGAAAGTATAGTGATGAAGAGCCGCCCTCACAACCTGACCAGCACGATGCCCGACATTGGGTGGCAGCACTTAGCTAATGTGACATGCGCATTTCCCGATGAAGGCGATGATACTGGTATTGACATAAACCACGTTGAAAAGCGGGAAGGAAGCTTCTGAAGCTCTGTCATGTTAAGGTAAGTTGCTGCAAACTGGAACATTTTATACGGCTTTTTATTTAGTTTTCTTTTAGTTTATTTATTTAGGTCTTATGCCGCCATGCCTCATCCTGTTGGCTGAGGTTTCAGGTTAACCGTATGTCTTCAGATTAGCAGTTAAATACTCTAAGCAAGCTGAAATGACACTGCATTTTATTTATTTTTTAGGGAGTCGGTCCCAACAGACACCACAGAGGTTAACGTGTGTGTAGATAAGCGCGTTAGCTAAGCTAACGTCGTTAGCGCTTTCTCTAAATGTCCCCACCTAACATTAAAGTTTTACTTCAGCATCAATGGCTGTAACACTTGATTTAGTAACTGTTAAAGAAACCTGTCCCGTTTGCTTTTGATTCGCTTGATTATCAAAAGAATTACGAATGAATGAATAGTTTAAGACCAAGAGGGCTAACGTTAATGGCGCTAGCTTTAACCACTGCGTTGATGTAACGAGGCACTTGTGGCTAAGCGCTAACGGCATTAGCGCTCAAAATCAAAAGAATCCCAGCTTTATTGTCAAAACCATATGTACTGAGTCCTACACAGAGATTTGAGGTACTTGCGGTGCTCCGTGGAAGCCCACAGTGTTACATTAGAAATTAGAAAAATAGCTGTTTTAAAATAAAAACATTCAAGGTCTTTTATTATTATTATGCCAAACATAACAAAATTTTACAGACTTCCCGGCTTTAAAGGCAAACATATAAATACTACAAATCCTTAAAAGAACACTTGTAAATACAAGCACAAAGTATAGTAAGTAAAAGTGTGAAATGTAATGTCAATTTATCAATATAACCATATACTCATATCATGCAACCTGTGTATTCAATTCTGGGATGGAAATTACATACAGCATGACCTGTAGTGGCCTAATGTACTTTTGTGTCACTGTCAAGACACCTGTTATGTCTCTCCGGTGCCTCAGAGCACAACTCCACACTTTATCTCTATTTTATGACCTTCAGATTATTTTGTCTCCCTGCCATCCTGGTACTTCTTGAGAAAGCATACTTAAAGTACTCTGGCAACCTTGCCAGCCTGGGTCAGACCTACCATGGCATTTGGTGAGTGCTTGAGCTCCTGATCTTTCTGCTGAGAAATTGATTACTCATGTAAGCTTTATTCCATAATAAAACATCAAAGAACAATTACTGTCTAAAGAATTTTTATTTCACTTTTCATCAGGAGAAAAGTATTTTTCCTGAAGCAGAAGACTTAGTGGCGAGGATGGGATTGGATGTAATGTCTGGACTCTGTTGGAAAGACAGAAAGCCCGGCTGCAAAGAAAGATTCCCTCCTGTGGGTGAGAAGCTGTCCTCAGACGGAGCCAGATCATCCTCCAGTCCTGGATGAATTTCAAGGGAAAGAATCACACCACGGTGAAGTGTTTTTGATGTTGCCTGTGAGGAGTTTTGCAGAGATTAATCAGATTGAGCAACGTTGTAACTTCGCATAAGCACTTGCCTGTGAGAGCGTGTCTTAGTTATTATTGTAGTATTTGAGGATTTCTGGTGTATCTGCTTGAGAAAGGACCAGTTTATTCTGTAAATACAAGAGACAAAATAATCAGAGATAAAAGGTTAGGGTAAAAGTCAGAGTGGGAGAATTGAAGTCCAAAGTGGAACCCAACTCCCAAAATCCTCCACGCCAATAATAAAACTGATGAGTGGAGAAAAAATCTGGAAGCTTTCAATCAATTCAAATAATAGGTTGATTTGGGGTTTCCAGAGAAATAGCAACTTTAGCACTGGAGACAATTGGACCAACTGAGAGACATGTTTGGGCAAAAGGAAAAAAAGGGTGCAGAGCGGCATACAGCTCAGTCCAAGCGATCAGCAAGGAAGAAGCATATGAGCAGTTTAAAAGCAGACTGGAAGGCATATATGCGACGTGGAGAGAGGAGAGGAAAGCCAGTAGATTTAGAGCACGAAGATGCAAAGAGGAAAAAAACAATCTGGACACACTAACATGTTGTATACTTCTATGCAGATTGAAAAGAACAAAAGAAACCTTAATATGAAAGTGTGGCTAGAGGAAGCGAAGCGATAAGGAGAAAGAAACTAACACAAAGTACATGCCATATTCCTCACAGAGAAAAAAAAACAAAAGCCAAAACTAGCCACCTTGTCCTTCTGTTCCCTTTGTACGTCAATATGTCAGGTGGATCGCAACCTCAACTCCTGCCCTCGACCTCCACCTCCACTGCCCACATGAGCCTGGTGGGGGTCACCAGGTTAACAGAAGGATCCTCAGACATCTACTTGAAACATCATCACCTCCACCAGCATCATCCTCATCCCTGATTCAGCCGCGTCTAAACCTACAGTGCTTTACAAGACCAGGACTGTCACTGGCCTGAGAGAAGAACTCCCACAGCTGGGGTGAGAACACATCTGAGGACAGCTCCTTAAATCGTGATCTCCAGGCGACACGCTGTACATGGCTGAGGCCACTATCAAGGATCAACAGCTGAGGAAGAAAGACAAAGTTGACAAGGATCTACACATGGCAGCCTTAACCATGTACAGAGATTGCTCAACCTGTGCCTGGCCAGACGGGCCAGTGCGTGAATCTGATGGAGAGGTGGACACTGGCAATGTAAGCCACAACATCTGTTTTGACTGTCATCAGCCCGAGGACACTGGGCCTAAGGCACTGCACCAGTGAGGGAAGGGGGCAGGGCAGACACGAGGAGAGGAACAATCCTGACACCTTAACTGCCCTGATTCTCACAGACTACAGATTTTAACACACACACAGACACACTGCATCTAGGGCTGAGGCGACTATATGATATATTTTCTAAATCGATGTAGGTAGGCCGCTCGTACTATATCGATATAATTCCACACTTAGCTGATCCTTCCAGTCCATCCGAGTCTTTGTCGTCAGATTCATTAAGCATGCCCGGCCTGTTCGGCGCTCGATTTTCTTGCGTTTATTCTTTTCTTATCTTTGAGGCACTTTTCATTAGCAACTTTAATCGTTGGATTACTCTTAATCACACTGAGATCATGCTAGGTTGTGAGATTTTGGGGCTTTGTTTGCGTTCACGTTACTTTTTGACGTATTGGCCTTGTAACACCACACAGCCCGCATTATTTACCAGAGATCTTCATTAGACCTCAATGACTTTTTCACTGACAAAGGCAGAGAGAGATCCCTGTTGAAACAACGCCAAACACACCGGGGATGCAGAGGAAACAAAGAGATTCACCGGAGGAAGAGGAGGCTCTGGAAACATCAAAGGAGGAAGTATTAAGCCGTGTCTCCCTGCTACTCATCATAGAGCGTGGTCCCATAAAATAAGATAGACTGGGCGGCGATGGCTGGCAGAGTCAGAGGGTATAGTGAGTGTAGTGTGATGTGCTTCACCGGAGACATGGCTACACACCAGGATGTTTCTGATGATAGCGCTACCATCGAGGGGCTTCCTGCACTACTGATCCGTGCCGACAGGGAACTTCTTCAGAATTGAAGTAGCGCGCCAAAGGAGGAGGGCTACGCCATTTCTGGTGAATAATCGGTGGTATAACCCGCTCATCATCACCATGAAGGAGGCGCATCTGTGGCCCCAGATGTTGAACTGTGTGCTGTCGAGGAATTACGATCCATAATATCTGCCAGGAGTTTTCTCATATTATCCTTGGTGGCAGTTTTATGTTCCCCTATCTGCAAGCCCAAACACGCGTATGGCGTCATTCACTCTGCAATAGCCCGGTTACAGACTCACTTTTGAGTGCATTCATTGCTATCTCGTGTGACTTCCAAAAAAAGTTCTCCAGGGAATTAATAAGGATTTTTTCAATTCTGATCTGGAAGTCTAATCCAAGCAAGCTGCTAACCTGGAGCTCTCCAGCACCCGCTTCCCAGAGCTGAATGGGTGGCTGAGATGCAGTGCTTCGGTCTTTTATATTACGCAACTATTGCTGTGGTGTTTACTTGTGTGTTATTACTTTTCTTCGACAGGTCTCTGTTGAAAACTGATTATTAAATAGAGGTTAAATAAATTAATGCGTGACATATGACATATGTATTTGGCTTTTGACTTTGACTGAACATTTTGCTCTCTTTAGCAGTAAAAATATCGGGATATATATACGTAATCGATATTCAGCCTGAAGTTTGAAAATTTTTGGCCCCACTAAAAACCCCCTTTTTAAAAAAGTTTTTAATTTTAATTTTTTTCTTTAAAATTGGGGGGGAAAAAAAAAGGGTTGGGCCTTTTTGTTTTTTTGGCCCTTAATGATTTGGGGGTCAACCCCCCCATTTAAAAAAAAAGAGGAAAAAAACAATTTCAAACGTGTTTTCCCTTTTGAAATTTCACCAAAAAAGGGACCAAGGCGCGGGCCTTGGGGATCTTTCCCAAGGTTTTGCCCCCATCCCCTTCCTTCCAGGTTTGGGGCCCCCCAAACCCCCCAAAAGGGCCACCCCAAAAAGACCCACTCCCCCAAACCCCCCCCGCCTTGGGCCCCAAAAACCCTTTCCCTCCATTTGGTAACCCCCTTTCAACCCCAAAAAAAGGGTCTGGGGGCCCCCTATCTTTCAATTTTGGGTTTTCCTAGGTTTTTTCATTCCCCCGGGGTTTCCCTTTCCCATTTTCCCCATTTCCCCAACAAGGGCCCCAAAATTTACTTTTTTTTTCCCCTTTTTTCCGGGGCGGCTGAAGGGGCCCCCCCCTTTGGGGCCAAAACCCCCAAATCCCCTTTTCCCCTCCAAAGTCCTTTTAAAAAGGGCAAAGCGGGAAAGAAAAAGGTTGGAAACGGGGTTTTTTTTTAAAGGGGTTTAAATTTCGTTCCTTTTTTTTTTAAATTTTTTCCCCGAAAGGTTTTTTCTAGCCAAAATACCCTTTCTTTTTTAAAAAACCCCACGGGGAAAAAAACCAAAAAGGGGGTTGGGCTTTTTTCTTCTTTTCTGGGTTCCCCCTGGCAAAAGGGGGGCCTAACCGGGGGTCCCAAAAAAAACCGGGCACCGGAAATTTTTAAAAAGGGAAAAATTCCAAATTCAAATGTAAAAAAAAAAAAAAATTTTGGTTTAAGGGGGGAAAGAAAAAACAAAAAAAAGCTTTTTTCTTTTTTTTTTTTTAAAAAAAAGGTTTTTTGGGCCCAAAAAAGGGTTTTTTTGGAAAAAATCAATTCTTCCCTTTTTTACCAAAAAAAAATTGTGTTTCTGTATTGGGGTTTTCGCCGAAAAAAAAACCCCGCTCCCCCCCTTTCCCCCCGCCCATGTTGGGGTTTAAAAACCCGGCCGGGAATTTAAACCCCTCCCCAAAAGAAAAATTTTACCAAAAAGGCCTTTTAAATCAAGTGATTCCCTTTTAAAAAAAAAAACCCCAAAAAATTTTATTTTGTTTTCTTTTTTCCCTTTGGTTTTTCAAAAATTTTCACCCTTTTTTTTTTTTAAAGGGTTTTTTTCCGGATTTTAAAAAAAAAAAGGGAAGAAAACCCCAAAAAATTTTTCCCTTTTTTTTTCCCTATTTTTATTTAAACCAAAAAAATTTATCAGCCAAACCCCCAAAAAACAGGGAAATTTTTTCCCCTTTTTTTTAAAATTAAAATTAGGCTTTCTTTTTATTTTAAAAAAAGGGAAAATAAATTTCCCTTTTTTTCCTATTAAAATTTTAAAGCTGGGTTTTTGTTTAAATTTTTTATTGCTTTATATTTTCTTTGTCTTTGGGTTTTTAGGATTTCCTTTGGGGAAAAAAACTCCCCCCTTCCCCCCCCCAACTCAAACAAAAATTTTAACCGGGGGGAAAAAAAAACCCACAAACCCGTGGCCTCTTTCACTTTCCCCTTTTAAATTGAAAAATTTTTGTTCCCAAAAAAATTTATTTTTTTTTCTTATCTTTTGGAGTGAAACCCCCAAAATGTTTCAAAAAAAAGTATTTTTTTTTGCCTAAATTTCTTAAAAAAGAAACCTGGAAAAATTCAAACCCCCCCTTTTCCAAAACCTACCCTTTTTTCTCCCTCTCTTTAATCCTTTTAAATTTTTTCCCTTCCTTTCCCCACAATTTTTTTTCCCTTTAAAAGGTAAAAAAATTTTTTGGGTGGGAAATTTAGGGACCCAAACCCCCTGTTTTCTCAAGATTTAAAAAATACCTTTGGGCCCCCGTAACTTAATAACCCCTTTTAAAACTTCACGGTATTCAAACCTTTTTAAAAATTTGTATTCCTTTTTTGGGGCTTTTGGTTTGGGTTTTTAAAAAATTTTTTTTCCCTCTAAATCCAACGGGTTTTTGGAAAAAAAAAGGGATTTTTTGGGTTTTTTGGAACCCCCTTTTTTTGTTTAAAATGCTTTAAAAACCTTTAGTCCAAAATTTTTCCACTAAAAAAATTTAAAAAAAAGGGAAAGGCCCCCGGCCCCCAAAGTTGTTACCCCTTGGGGCCCAAAGCCCTGGGGCCCCTTTTAAAAAATTTTGGGCCCTTAAAAGCTTTTCAATGGGTTTTCTTTCCCCCAAAAGGAAATTTAAAACCCCAAAATTTTGGGTTTTTTCACAACCCCCGGGGGGAAAAACCCTTTTTTCCGGTTTTCAGGGAATGTTTTCAAGGGTTAAAACTTTAAAAAATTTTAAAAAAGGGCCCCCGGCCCCCTCCCCGTTTTTCCCCCCCGACCCCGCCCCCAAAAAGTTGCCCTTTGTTTTCAAACACTTTACCCCATTTTAAAACTCCCAACCATTTTTTTAGGGTTTTTAGGGGAAACGGGGATTTGGTTGGGTCCCAAAACCCACCAAAAAAAACCCAAACGGGGGGGGAAAGAAATTCAAACCCCTTTTAACCAAAAAAAAAGGGGGTTTTTTCTTAAAAACAAAAAGATTTTCTTTTCTCTTTCTTAACCCCCAAAAATGGGGGTTTTGGGGGGCCCCCCAGGGGCGGGAAAATTTCCGGGGGCCAATTTGGGGAGAAAAGGGAAACACCCTAGGGGGCTTTAATTTAAGGGGAAGTGGGGGGGGTTTTTAAAACCGAACCTTTATTCCCCCTTTTAAACGGCGGAAAAAAGGGGGAAAAAAAAAAGGGGAAAAAGGAGGGATAAAAAAACCTTTTAATTTTAAAAAAATTTTGGGGGGGAAAACCAAAATCGGGGAAAAGGGGTCCCGGCCCACAGGTTTTAGAAAACAAAATTTTGGGGTGGCCGCCCCAAAAATTTCCCGGGTTTTTTAAAAAAACTTTTTTTGGGGGGGAAAAAGAAAAAAGGGGGGGGAAAAATTAAGGAGGAAAACCCTAATTTTGTGTTGTTTTGGGAAAAATGGGGGGGGGTTTTAACGGCCCAAAAAAATTTGGGTTCTTTAAAATTCCCTTTTCCCCGGAATATTTTTTGTTGGGGGGGGGTTTCCCTTAAAAATGAAAAAAAGGGCCCCATTTTTTTCTTTTTGGGGAAAACCCTGGGGTTTTTTTTTTTTAAATATACCCTTTTCTCAAAAATTTGGGGGTTTTTCCCCCCCCCGGCCCTTCCCAAAAAAGGGGTCCCCCCCCCCCCTCCCCAAAAACCTGTTCCCCCTTTTTGAAAATCCAAAAAACCAAAGGCCCCCCCCCGCCAGCCGGGGGGAGGGCCCTTGACCCCAAAAAAAGGGGATGGGGCCCGGTTTGGAAAAGGGAAAAAAAGGGGTCCCTTATTTCCCGAAAAAACCCTTGGGGGGCCCCAGGGGGACAGGGAAAACCCCGGGGAAAAGGGAAAAATTAGAACCCGGGCTTGATTTTAAAAAAGCAGTGGCATTTCAGGGGAAAATTTTTTATTTCCCCCCAGGTTTTGGGGGTTTTCCTGGGGTTTTTTTCCCCTTTGTTTAAAACCCTGGCCCAAGGAGCAAAGGAAAGCAAAACGGGGGAGAAAAGGGAGGCCCAAGAACTTTTCCCCCCTTTTGGAGGATAAAAAATTTTCCCAGGGACAAAAACCCAAAAAGGGGGAAAAGGGGTTAAGGCCCTTTGGGGAAAAAAACCCAGCAAAAACCCCCCCCAAACCATCCCCCTTTTTTCCCAATTTTCCCTTTTTCCCCCCCAAACACCATTTTTTTTCCCAAAAGGGGAAGGGCCTTTTTTTTTCCCAAAGGGGGGAAGAAAGGGAAAAATCAAACCAAACTGGCGGAAAGGGGATTTTTTTTTTTTTCCCCCAAAAAAATTTTTTTTTCCCTTTTAAAAAGGGTTTTTTTAAAAAAACCTAATGAAGCGGGAAAATCCTTTTAAAAAGGGGAAAAAAACTTTTTTTCCATTTTTTTCCCCCGGTCCAGGTTTAATTTTCTCCAGCCCTTTCCTTTATATAAAAAGGGGGGGAAAAAAAAAAAAAAAGGGGGGGGAAAAAGGGATGGAAAAAGGGGGAAAGGGGAGGCCCCCCAAAAAATTGTTTAAAAAAAATTTCCCGGGGGGAAACCCGCGGGGGGGTTGCAAGAAGCCGAAAAAGGATTTTAAAAAAAAAAAAAAAGGGAAAAAGGGGTCCAAAGTCAACCCTAATTTTTTTTGGGTTTTTTTTTTAAAAACCCCCTTTTGGGCCCCAAAAGGGAAAAATTTTTTGGGCAGAATTTCCCCAAAATATTTTTTTAAATTTAAAAGGGGGGAAAGCCTTTCTCCCTTTTTCCCCATTGGCCCATTTAAAAGCCCCTTTTCCCAAAATTTCCTTTGGGTTTTTCCTTTTTTTGATTTAATTTTCCCTTTTAAACCTTTTGTACCAAAAGGTTTCCCCCTTTTTGTCCCTTTTTTTTCCCCATCAAATTTAAAGGGCTCCCTGGGAATTTCTTTTCCCGGAAAAATTTTTTTTAGGGTTTTTTTTTAAATTTTTTTTTTCCCCCTTAAAAAAACCTGAAAAACCCGCCCAAATTTTTTTTTCACCCCCAAAAAGGGACCCCCAAAAAGGGGGGGGGCCAAACCCCTTTTTTTCCTTTTAACAAAGAAATTTTCCAAAATTTTAAAAAACTTTTTGGGTTTAAAAAATTTTAACCCTTTAAGGGGGTTTCTTCAAAAAAAGGGGCCCCCGGCTTTTAAAAAAACGAGGGGGGGTGAGGTTTTCAAATAAAAAAACCCATTTTTTAAAACCCCGGGGCCTTTTTTTTTAAAAGCTTTGGGGGGTTTTTCCTTTTAAAAATTTTTAATTGTAAAAATTTTTTTCAAAGGTTTTTTTTGTCCTTGGTTTTTGAAAAATTTCCTGCCCCTTTATGAAAAAAATTTTTTTAAAATTTTGGTTTTTTCTTAATTTTAATTTAAAAAATTTCTTTTTGGTTGGGGGAAAACCAAAAAAACCCCAAATTTTTTGAAAAACCCTCCCCCTTTTCCCTAAAAACTTTGGCCCCCCAAAAAAAAAGGGGTTTAAAAACCCAATTTAAGCTCTCTTTTATAATCAGTTTTTTTTTTAACCAAATTTTTTTCCTGTCGTTTATAATTTCCCCTTTTAAATTTGGTTTTCTTTTTTCTTTGGGTATTTTTGCCCCGGACCCTTTCTTTTTTTATTAAAATCATTTCAAAAAAAAACTTAAAAAAAAAAAACCTTTTCCCCAAAAAGAAAAAAAAAAAACCCCGGAAAAAAATTTTTTTTTTTTTTTTCCCCCAAAAAGGGGAAACCCCAAAAAAAAATTTTTTTTTTTAAAAAAAAAACCCCCGGAAAATGAGGGGCGGGAATTTTTTCCCCCCCCCCCCTGGGAAAAAGGTTACTTTTAAAAAATTTTTTTTTCCCCAAACCAAAACCCCCCGTTTTTTGCCCCCTTTTAAAAAAAAAGGGAAAATTTTTTCCCCAAAAAAAAGAGAACTTTCCCCGGGGGGAAAAAGGGGTTTTTTTTTAAAAAAAGAAGAAACAGAAAAGAGGCCCCCAAAGGGAAAGGGAAAACCCAAAAAAAAAGGGCCCGGGAAAAAGAGAAGCAAAGGGGTTTTTCCCTCCGGGCCTTTGGTTTGGGGGGGAAAAGGAAACCCCTTTTCTAAGGGGGGAAGAAAAGGAACCCTTTCCTTTTCCCGAGAAGGGAAAAACCCGGGTTTATCTTAAAAAAAAACCTTTTGGGTGGGGCTTTCCCCAAACCCCCCCCCCTGGCCCGGGGAAAAAAAGGGAAAATTTAGGGAAAAAATTTTAAAATTTCCCTTTTTTTTGTCCAAAAAAAAGGGGGAAAATCCCCCGGGGGGGGCAAAATTTAAAAAACCATTAAAAAATTCCAATGTAATAAAAGAAATTTAACCTTTATTTGGGGCAGCCCTGGGCCCTTTTCCAAAAGGGGGAACCCCCCCCCCCAAAACTGTTTTTTTTTCCCAAATTTCCCGTTAAAAAACCTTTTTAAATAAAAAGGGGCCCCTGGGGCCAAACCTTTGGGACAAAAAGGGTTTTTTTCCCCAACCTTTATTACTGGATTTTAAAATTTTATTTTCCCACATTTTTACGTTTTAAAATTTAACTTTTGTAAAGAATTTTTGAAAATTCCAAATTTTTCCAAAGGAAAAAATTCGGGCCCCAAAATTTTTTTTAAAAGGGCCAAAAAAAAGAGGAAATAACTTCCAATTTGAGCCTTTCATTTTCTTTTTTTTAAACAATTTTTCTTTAAAACAAATTTAACCCCCTTTTTTTTGGGTTTTTTAAAAAAGGGTTTTTCCCCCTAAACCAAAAATTGAATAAAAATGGAAAAAAACCATTTCAGGGGTTAAAAATTTTAAATTTTAACAAAATTTTAAAAAAACAAAATTAAGGTAAAAATTTTTAAAAAAATTTAAAAACCTTTAAAATTTTTTAATTGGTTTCAAAAAACGAAACCCCAAATTTTCCCTTTTATAAAAAATTTTGGGGTTTTAAACTTTTTAAAAGGGGGAAAATTTTTAAATTTTTTTAAAAAGGGGCAAAACTGGAAGGTTTAATTAAAAAAAAAAAAGAAAAGGCTTTTTAAAATTTTAAGAAACCCCTTACTTTGGACAAAAAAAAAAGGGGGGGTTTTTGTGAAATTTTTTTGAAAAAAATTTAAAAATTTTAAAAAAAAAGGGGAGTTTCTTTTTTTTTTTTTTCTTTTTTAAATTTTTGGTTTTTGGAAAAAAATTTCCAAAAAGTCTTTGGAAAATTTTAAATTTATAATTTTCTTCGTTAAAAAAATTTCCCGTTTTAAAAAAATTTTTAAAACAGTTTTTTTAAATAATATTTTAAATTTTTAAATAAAATTTTGGATTTTATTTTTTATTTTTAAAAATTTAAATTTCCCATTTTGGTTAAAGGGTTTGGAAGGAAAATTTTTGGGAAGGAAGGGGAAATTTTGGAAGAAAATTTTTTTCCCAAAGGGAAATTTTTCCAAAATTTACAAAAACATTTCCCCTTATTTTAAAAATTTTTAATGTTTTTTTTTTTCTTTTTCCCCATTTTTTCCTTGTATTTAAACAAAGGAAAAAAAATTTTTTAAAATTTTGCCCCCTTTAAAACAATTTTTTGGTTTTAATTTTTAAATTTTAATTTTTTTTTTCGGGAAAAAAACCCTTTTAACCTTTCCGCCCTTTGAATTCCCCTTTAGGGTTAAAAAAAGGCCCTTTTTTCCCTTTACGTTAAAAGGGGGAAATTTAGGGCCCCCCCAATTTTTATTTTAAAAAAAGTTAAAAAAATTTTAAAGGGTTTTTAAGAAAAAAAAAGGGGAATTTTCCTTTTAAAAAAAACTTTTTAAAAAAAAAAGGGAAAAAAAAGGGGGGGTTTAAAAAAAAGGACAAAAAAAAAAAGATTTTTTTTTTTTAAAACCCCAAAAGCCGGGAGGGGGGACCAAAATTACCCCAAAAGTTCCCCCTTTTTTTTAGAAAATTTACAAACCCTTTTTAAGGGGAAATTTGTTTCATCTTGGAGTCTTTATATTCCTATTTGTATGATCTGTAAATTCTGAGTGCCTGTACCCTATTGCATCTGCTCTTTGCTGCTGTAACAGTGTAATTTCCCCATTGTGAGACTATTAAAGGTTTATCTTATCTTATCTCTTCAAAGGCATCCAGTGGACTGCTGGGAGTGAGCATCTGCTCAATGAGGTCAAACTCAGATGAAGCAGCCACTGCTGATTCTGGAGCAACAGAGCATAAGGTTTATTGTTCCATTATATATTGTAAACATTAAATGTTATGTTTCATGGAAAAACTAATGCAGAACTAAGCTATTCTTGGACAAAATCTAAATGGACTTCTTAGTACCATAGCTCTAGGTGGACAGCTTCACTTTCTCAGGCAAAAAATTTTTAAACTATTCAAAGTCAGTGTAAACTGTCCAAAAAATTCTTAAGTCTTTTTTACTTTGATGTTGTCAGCCATTATGGTGTCTTTATTTTATATTACAACAAATCTTTGAACATTTAACTTCAATATTTAGGCAACTAAATGTCCCATTACCAACACATTTTTACAAGACCACATTGAACATCATGATAACGTAACTGACCTTCGTTGATGCTCATAATTACTGAGTGGAACTTGAATGCGTCATATCACAATTCAATGCAGCCTCTGAGTGGGCGCATACTGAGCACTGTCCGACAGTGATATGTGAAACACACAGTCACTGACTGTAGCCCTCCTAAATTAGTAACGTTCAGTTGTTAGCTACTCTAGGAACCGTTACTCTACAAATGAACTGGCGACTTTATAGTATTTTTTAAATGAACTGGTGACTTGTCCAGAGGTGAAGCGCGGCCAGATGACAGTTAACGCAGGCTCCAGCTCAGCCCTCCTGTCAAACTGTAATGTTACAGGACACAGAAATGAATGAACAAGTAGCCTAATTGTTTCATAGTTTTACTCTCACCATTCACAGAAAAAGTTTTAATGTCCTGGGCCCCTGCTCTGCTGCTCCTACTCCCTGAATAGCTCCTTCTCAAGTCTTTTTGGTGTCCGGACTTGTTTTTGTGGCCATCCCCTAACCCTGCTGAGAGTTCAACAGCGCTCCGCTCACTTGAGTGAAGAAACTTAACAGTTGTGTGGACCAAAACCATATTTTTTAAAAAGGGGCCAAGGGGTTGGTTGAAATTAGAATATTGTATGACTTGTGGCTTTGGTTTTCTTTAATTTCCGAGTCATTTGTATGAATACATTATTCATAATCATTTTGTCATAGAGGCTACTGGGGCTGTGTGGGGGCTCCCAGCGGGCTGTGGGTTTCATATAATTGTCATCACCTTTCCCCCTATAATATTGACGGCGCTG